>JAOEHY010035956.1:0-19508 GCA_025447955.1 Psilopsiagon aurifrons
GCGCTGGCACAGGGTGCCCAGAGAAGCTGTGGCTGCCCCATCCCTGGCAGTGTTCAAGGCCAGGTTGGACACAGGGCATGGAGCAACCTCTCCAGTGGAAGGTGTACCTGTGGCAGGGGTTGGAACTGGATGAGCTTTAAGGTTCCTTCAACCTAAACCAGTCTGGGATTCTATGAATGTCGTGCTTTGTAGACTTAAAATGAGCAAGTAAACTACAGGGCTCAGTGTTAGAATGTCCTTTAAGGAAATAATAACTTATTGCAATTCCAGGAGAAGGTTAAAGGGAAGTCGAGGCTACTTGCTGCTGGAGTCACTAGAAGTGACAGTGCGGTTGTGTGCAATTTGCTGGGTTGCAACACGCTCATTTCATGTTTGGAACCAGTTGGAATGGGATGCCCATTGCTTTCTGTAAGGAGGATTTGTAATGTAAGCAGTGACCTCCTCTGTTACTAGCTGGCTCTGAGGCTGTGAGTCTCCTGGTGGAGAACAAGAGGGGCAGTACTGCTGATAAAGGGTGGGTGCAGATTTCTGGTCTCATTTCTTGCCCCAGCTCTCTTAACCATCAGATAGGTTATGGGAGATCTTCAGTGAAGTCACAGCAACAAACAAGTTGGCTTGTGTCTCACATGAAACCAGTGAAGCTTTAAATGTCATGTTGAAGACTGAACCTGTGTTTTAGCTGCTGTGCAGGTTTTTTGGTGTCCTTCTCGCCAGTACCATGGGAGACCGTGCAGACAGCAGAGCATGACTTGCCAGGAGTAAATCACCATACAAATGCAGTGCTTGACCCACGTTTGTGCTCTTTCTGCCTGAGCTGCCAGATGTTTCTGGCACTGCTTCTGGAGTTCATTGGATCCATGGTGTTTTCTGGGTGTCTGTGGAGTGCAGCCTCTTCCCTCCTCCCCTCCTGATCTGGAGCCTTTCTGTGAAAGTCCTTCCTGCTGTGTCCCAGTGAGTTTTTCTTTTAGGATGGTTTGGTCTTGGCTACTTCCAGCCATTCAGTATTGTAAGTTTAGATAGAAACCAGCTGTGATCTCTAGGTTATACAAAGAGGTTGATTTTAATGGATTTAGTTCCTGAGTCTTGTAACTTCTGAGCAGAGATGTTCTCTAACAGTTAACAGATGTGTGTTACATGAGCATTCTACTTTTAAAAGAAAAGAAGCTTTTGGGAGTTGTCTGAACAACTTTATAATGCTCAATTTGAACCTGGAGTTCTGCTACTCTGGGATTAAGGTGTCTCTTTGATTGTGGCCCTTGTTCTGAGGTTGGTCACTTGGTGCTCTGCAGGCTGCTGATGTCCTGCAGTGTGTGTGGTAGGGGAGGGTTTTGCTCAAGAGGTTTAGTTGTGTTTGTGTGTCCCTGGCTGTGCCCTGGTGTTATATCACGCACTGACATAGGTCTGGTTACATTTCTGGACTGGCAAAAACATCACGGACAACTTTATCGTAGTGGATCAATTGTGTAGTCAGTTCCTCCTGGTTTAGTTGGTATTGCTGCAGATCAGTGTGCTGTGATAATGCTCACAAGCTCTTTGATTTGTTAGGAAGACGAGGGTTGGCAGCACCTGAGGAGATCCAGTGTAGAGTGAGGAGAGAAGAGAACAAAGTGCAGTTTGTGTGGTTTGCATCTTCTGGCTAAATTAGAGCTAAGGTGTGGGACATAGGGAGCCTGAGCTTGTAGGGAGTCACTTGTGAAGGACTGGGCAGTTGAAATGGGTTTTATGTATATATCTTTCCCCACAGGTATTACTTATTTGCCTGGACAACGTCTATGCTCTCCCTGTAGCTATGTCAGGAGTGAGCTGCTGTCTCTTTAACCAGGCGAAACGAGGAGTTAATCATTACTTTATACAAGATCAGGATCAGCTCTGTGCCGCCCTGCTTTCTGGTGTGATAAGCTTTTAACTGATATAGTCCAAGGCCTGGGTTTGTTTCAGCTTTGTAAACTTGTTGGGTCTGGGTTTTGGTTTGGCTTCTCTTCTCTTACAGCTTCTTCAGGTGGAGGTAATGGCTCCAGTGGGAAGGCTCTAAGGAATTGCTTATTCCTTTATGTTTCAACTCTGAGTAATCTCCACTTCTGCTCAATGCCAGGTCCAAATGCTCCCACCTTAACAATGCTGTGAGCAGCAGGCTGAATAAAGCTTTTGGCCTCTTCAGGTCTGTGGAGGTGAGACTTGTGATTAGCAATTTTCTCATGTTTAACTAGAGGTAAGCGAGTCTTGGAATACTAGTCTTGCTTAGAGACCCTCAGACTTCCATGTCTGTAGCGCTGTGCTTTGAAGAGCTGATAGGTTTTTTGTAAGGTCAGAGGCAGCAAAATATCACTGGAATCTGTGTGTTTTTCCTGCCCTAATGCCAACAACAAGTGGTTGATGCAGCATTTTAAAGCTGGCTTAGAAAGAAGCCAAACTTATGTGTTGGCCACTGAAGTCTTCTGGTGAGTGCAAGCTCGAGTGTGGATGCAGGTGATCAGCCTGAGAGCTTTTCTGATACAGCTTTCTGGAAGGAAGATGGACTTCTCTGTAGTGGGGCAGCTCAGATGCTGTGAGATGTGATCTGGCAGAATGCTTTGGTGGTGCTGGAGGGAGAGGGTTGTGGTCAGGCTTCTAAGAAGCTTTCCAAATGACGTGGCTCTCTGCTTGCCATGTGAGGTTCTTGGTGGCTGAAGTGTTGCAAGGGATGGTGGGACACCCTGGAAGGTTGTTTTGAAACTCTAAACTGGCACTTTGCCTTTGTGCAACTCCAAATTGTAGAAGAGCAGAGTGGGGAGCAAGAACAGATGTAAAGCTCAAGTACTGTGAGAGCTGTAACCTTGGCTGGAGCTGGACCATGGACCTGACTTGGTGGGGCACCTGCTTGCTGCTTGAAGCTATTACTTGCTCTTCATAGTATTTCTGACTGGGGTGAAGAAGCCCTAAACTTCTGTGGTGTTACAAATGGCAGCACTGGGCCAGGGCAAGGTGAGCCACGCTCAGTGGGGTGCCTAGAAGAGTGGAAGAACAGAAGAAACTTGTTATAAACTCTTATGCTCCAGTGAGTGGCTGCTTGGGTGAGATTTAATAGTGATTCTTTCCCTCCATAACCTTGTGCTTTACTCCTGTGAACTCTTTTCCTCCACGATCGCATGTGGGCACATGCCTCAGGGGACAGTGTGAAGACCTTCTTCCTTCTGCTGGAACCTGCTCTTGAGCTTTCTTTTCATTTTTGTGTTACAGATACTGAGTAGTCACAACTTCCTTCTCTGCTTTATGCTCTTCATCCCCTGTTTGTGCCAGGGAGTTTCCTTAGGAAGTGTGTGAGAGCAAAATACTGTTACCCTTGCTTTTCCGTGTGCTGTGACTTACAGTCACCTTCAGGTGGACACTGATGTTACTTCATTGACCCTAATAAGCACCGCCAGTCATTATGTTTAAAGATCTCCTCCTCTTCAATGTAAATGAATTTGTGGGGGTATTTTCTGTAATGCTGACAGGCTCAATGTTGGAGGGCAGTTGTGAGCCTGCAAGCCAGGGTACCTGTGACTGTGGGATGAAACAAACCCAAATCTGGCTGCTTGTCACCTCTTTGTAGCCATGTTTTTAGGTGAGCTGGAGCTTGCTTGCTTCAGAATGGCAGTGGGACAGGGCGGGGGATCTATTAGTTTGGGCACTCTTCACCTTCCTTTCTTCTAGCAGATTTTGTGCAAGCTGGGTGTAAATCGTGTTGTTCAGGTCCCAAAGCCATGTCCAGATGAGGTTGGCACCCAGGTGCAAGTGATGGGAGGAAAGCAAGTGATGTGGATCACTTCGACATGGTGAGTGAGGACAAGGGAAGCTGCTACCTCAGCAGCAATGCAACAAGTTGCCTTTGTTCTGACAACAGATCTTGCTCTGAGACAGGGTGAAGAAGCAGTAAGTGGTGCAGAGCAGCACAAGGGGCTTCCCTGTGCCCTTGGCAGGTGGAAGGGGCATGTGTCTGATCAGAGGAGAGGCAGCTTTAGCCCAGGAGGAAGTGAAAGCAGTAGATCTGTCTGGGATGAGCTGCTTCTGAGTGCTCTGGGGCTTCCTCCCCCTTCAGTTGCTGATGCCCTTTGGTTGTGTTACTGGTCAGGAGAAGCAAAAGAGAATAGGCTTATTTGGAAACTCGTGCACAGTATGAGGCTTCATCTGGCATGTTCTCCCGTCCCCTTTGCTGGTACTGTGTCTCCTCACGCTTTCTAGAGCGCACTTGGGTGGGTGTTCTCCAGAGCAGTGTCCTTCAAGTCTTCTCACTGTTCTGCTTTGCTTTCTATGGCCTCTTGTCAGACTCATCCTTCGCCTTCTGCTTCCTTCAGCAGTGCTGGCTCTGAACACCTCAGTTGTGTGTGGATGTATTGACAAAGGTGTGAGCTTTCCAGCCACGACAGATTTCTAGGCACAAACCAAGACAAGTGCAAAGTGAAAAATAAGATTTGGGGGGTTTTGCAGGGTCAGAAGACTTCCTAAGTCTTTCCTAAGCAGAAAAGAGGCTTATGGAGGTAATGGATCAGCTGAGCAGATGTCACAGCTGTGGTTGGGTGTGTGGTTTCACGTGTTAAGCCTTGGCTCTGACAGTAGGTTGATGAGATGATACTTAAGTTGATTGTGTCCTGTTATATGACAGCAGAAATGTTCTTCCAGGCTTGGAGACTTCACAGGAGGCTGTCCCTCAAACACTTGCATACTGTAAGCTGCCTGGTTTGATACATGTGCAGGGATGTTGGCTTTAGAACTGGTGTGTTCCTGGGGATGATCAGCTTGCAAAGGTGCTGTCTTGCTTTGAGATAGGGTTGGGTGCTTTTACAGCAGTCTTGGAACAACAGGCACCCAGTGAGTGTCTCCAGACCATGAAAAGGGAATGTGTGTGGAGTGACTCCACATAGTGGCAGTTTTTCTACTTGAATTTGATAGCAATCAAAGCCAAGGCCTCACCCCAAGCAGTCATGTGTTAAGGATGGGGGCTGGTAGGTATAATGAGCTGCTGTTAGTGTAGCTGCGAGATTGTGACTTCCTTTCTGAACAGGAGCTCACCTCCTGCAGGCAAAAACCTTGTTTTTCTCAACAAGCAAGAAAAAGCTCCAGGGTCAGTTAAAGAGCAAAGAAATGTACTAATAATAACTGGAAACCTAAGTGGAACCAAGGTTGGTAGAATTCATTGTGGGGCCACTGACTGTAGGACACCAGGGAGCTGCAGTGAAAAGAATCTTCTAGAGGTTGTTATAGCATTGGTGATTTTCTGAGCAGAACCTAAAAGGAAATGAGAGAAGCTTTCTGGTAATGGCATCCTGTCCCAGTACTGAACAGGCTTCTGCCTCCCTCCTGTTGAGGGCTCAGTGAGTGCTGCTAAGATGATGCTGCTTCCTCTGGCAGAGCATGAGTCTGATCCTTGTGGTATTTTGTTCCAGGTGAAGCCATGGCTATCCTGTTCGCTGTTGTGGCGAGGGGCACAACCATCCTCGCCAAACATGCCTGGTGTGGAGGGAACTTCCTGGAGGTGACAGAGCAGATCCTGGCGAAAATACCTTCTGAAAACAACAAACTGACCTATTCACATGGGAAGTGAGTAATGCTGCTCTGCTGGGTACAGGGAGAGGCTGGTGCATAGCCAGGTTTGGATGTGTTTGTATGCCCATGGAATGTGCTGTCAGCTCAACAGCTGCTTTTTTTTCCCCAGAACTTTGCAGCATGACCAGGATTTGAATTTAGCTTAAGCAGTAAGTACCAAGGCAGCTGATACAAACCCAGGTTATCTACTTTTATGCAACTCCAGAGTGATTTGGAGGGTGCTCTGCTGCGGTAATTAAGCTGTTGGAGTCTGGTGTTTGGCTTGGGGAGTCTCTTGCTGGCTTTGCTGAGGCTAGGACATGGCTTTAGGTAAGAACATGACTGTTCTCAGCTCGATCACTTGTGGCTCCTGGTTGCTTTAAGATAAGTCATGCTGACAGGCTTCCACAGGTCATCCTGAGCTACCACAGATCCAGTCTGTGGGATGGAAGGATTCTGCCCTGGCTTGCACAGAGCTCTGAACAGCCCTGGGTCAGTGTTGATAGAATGGAAGGATTAGATGTTATGTCACCTGAGGCTGTGCTGACTCACTGCACATGTGTAGGTAAGTCAGTGTGCTGGTGTGCAAACTAAAGAACGGACTGTGGAGAAAGCAGATTTAGACACATTGGGGCTCCACTTCAGCTCTGTTTGTGGAACTGGCAGCGTGGCTGCTTTCACAGAACTACCTGAGCTGCTGTGTTAAAGCTGTTCTGGCTGCCTGAACATTCAAGAGATAAGAATCAGGGTAGTTCCCCCACATCCTTCCCTGGTTTGGCGCCCTAAAAGTCCCTGGGGAGAGCTTTCTGAGGAAGCTGCCTGCCCTGTGGTGTAACATACTTCAGATGCTGAATCTTTTCTGTTGTCATTTTAGAGTAGTCCATTTCTTTTGTCTCATCTTTTCCTTGAGTGCTGTTCAGCCAACTACAAAGCTGAGTTTCAGGTGCACCACAGTGTGTTTTACAGATGAAAACTTGATTTGTGCTAGAGATAGGTATGAGCCTAAAATAACAGCTTGGCTTAGTTGTGATAGGAAATAATACTTTGAACAGGTTTGCACTGTTTTTCAGGATCCTGAGGGTTGCCTTTAACTAGCATCTGTGTTTGCTCAGCATCGCATCTTTACATGAATGGTTAACCTGAATGATGGATTCAAGCCTGCTTAGCCTGATGGCTGTTCTAATTCACTTTCTGCTGGGGTTGCTTTGTCCATTAGCCTTTGTGCTGAAAACCAAACAGCACAGCCTGGTGGTCACACAAACAAGGTTACAGAAGCAAGTCATTTTGCAATAGAGGCTCACTGAGGGGTTCTCTTTCTGATCAGCCCAGTTAACTGCAGCTCTTGTCACATGTAAGCTGGTGAATGGATGCTGCTGTGCACACTGATTAGGATTAGACACAAATCTTACTCCTGGGTATCCTGTCAAGGTTTTGATTTTACAAAGTAGCTGGAAGGCTGGGGACCTGAAGTTATTTGGCAACTAAATGACCCACAGCATTATAGCTAAGCGGAGAGTGCTGTGCAGTACCTGAGGCCAGTGATCCTTTAGCATGTAGGTGGTCTCTAATTCCTTGTAGCTTATAGGAGTGGAAACATTTACCTGGACAAAGAGGGCTGGGGTATGTTGGCATCAGTGTGAATTCCTGTAGAGTCACTGGAATTTGCTGCCCTCTGTCTCCAGCTCTCAAGGGCCCTGCGGGCAGAAGTGTCTTTTAGGTTAGTCCTGTGGCAGCTCCAAATGACCTTTTTTTCCTGTTCTCTGCAGTTACCTGTTCCACTACATCTGCCAAGACAGGATTATATACCTCTGCATCACAGATGATGTAAGTGTTTTGGTTACATCTATTGCCCAGACAGGCTCTTTGCAGGTTTTGGCTTTTCTTATATTTATATGTCAAGGAAATTCAATAGCAGGTGCTAATCTGAGGTGCCCTTTTTCCACTGGAGATGCTGCTTATGTTCCCACTCACATCAATTACGGCTTTGAAGTGTAAGCCTGGAGCTCAAATGCATGTGGATAGTTAGTTTTGAGGTGAAGTTCTTGCTTTTGCCTGGTTTGTGCCTTAGCAGCCCCAGTGCAGTAGAGTCTAGATGTAGAGCCTTGAACTGTCAGTGCAATTGGAAGTGTTGTAGCAAAACTTTCTCCCTCACTGAAAGAAGGTACCAGGCACAGAATTAGAACCATGGATTCCCTGGTAGAGTCTGCTGCCATCCCACATGCAGGAGGCTGAGACTGGAATATGGCTGCTGCTGACTCCCAAGATAACCAGTCAGATCCCATCATGGTACATGCAACGTGAACTGATAATTACAGTTTCTTTACCTACCCCATGTACTTTGTTATTCCTTGGCACAGCTCTGGATGTGGTCTCCTTTCTTCCTTGCAGGACTTTGAACGATCCAGAGCCTTCAACTTCCTGAATGAAATCAAGAAGAGGTTTCAGACCACCTATGGCTCAAGAGCACAGACAGCTCTTCCCTATGCAATGAACAGCGAGTTCTCCAGCGTCTTGGCTGCGCAGCTGGTGAGATCTGCTGCTAAATGGGGTTTCCCAAACTTCTCCCCGGAAATCCTCCTTGTGTTTGCTCCCTTGGAGCTGCAGCACTGCTTTGAGCCTAAGTTTAAAGCTGGGGAGCTGGCTCTTCTCCACTCTTACCCCACTGCTGGATTGCTTTGGTGTAAAAATGGGGTTTAATGGGCATTAGCTGGTCACTGCACTGGAAACTAGATCTTAGTGGTAGCATTTGAAACATCCAGCATAGTTCCAGTTGACCGTCCAGTGCAGGCTGATGCCACTAGGAGCAGGACACACACACACCGTTTCTGTTAAACCACAGCTCTGAACTTGAGTACCTGGTAATCCTGAACTGCTCTCACTTCTCCCACCTGTACTGCACAGCATGACAGGGTGTTTGCTTCTGGCACTGTGTCCTTTCCAGGAGCAAAGAAAACTGGGCTTGGGTTACAGCCATGGGCTGTACACAGAACCAGGATACACTCTCCAGCTGACTTGCACAGGGGTTTCAAGGATTTCCATTCCCAGGACACAGAGAAGGTTAAAGAGCAAGGATAAACAGCTTGTAAAACCTCCCACAGTCCCTGAGTTGAGATTTTCCTTGCACTCTTCCAGCCTCAAGATTCAAAGTTGAGGGTGTTACAAAAGTGAGGGGAGTATCTGCTTTACCCTCAACTTGCCCTTTTCAGCTGAGGCTGTGGTGCGTTCAGGATGGCTGGATACCAAGCCTGGGAGTAGGCATTGTAGGCTTTGCAAGGCAAGTCACTCCACTGGTATGATTCCAGCCAGGAGAGAAGATGAAGCCCATGTCAGTGGGGTCTGGGTAAGTGCTGGGCATATGAGGGGCTGTGGGACAAAGCCCTGGCACAGAGCAGTGTGTTTCCTAGAGCACTTTGTCTTACACAGCATTGACTTGATGTGTGACCCTGCCCTGCTGCAGAGGGGGTTTTGTGGGGGGAGAGCAGGAGGAAAAGCAGGGAGCAGATGCTGCAGGTGTGGGGTTGGGCTGCTCTTTAAAGTGGAGCTGGTTTTGGAATGCTGCAGTTCCCACCCTCCCTGGCTCTCATCTGCAAAGGTGAGCTTCCAGCACCAGCAAAGGAAACAGGTCTGGGGAGAGCAGACCTGCTGCTAGATGGAATTTCAAATGAAATGAATGAAGGCAGATGGAAAACATTGGAGGAATAAATGGCTTTCCTGGGACGGGTGATCGATAGCCTTGATAGTGCACAGGACCTCAGGCTACAAGGAAAGTGGTTTGAATCTTCTGCTGAAGACTCTTAAGATTCCCTAGTTGACTGCAGACAACTCCATAGCCTGAGCAGTGTTGGCTTCGGGTGAGGTTTATTCTGGTTTGGGGTTTGGTTTTGAGGCCTCCGTTGAATTAAAGTTAAAATGTCCTTGGAATATTGGGGTTCAGAGCTTGTATGCAATCAGTACCTGGGGCAAGTGCAGCTGGTGGTACAGGAGGTTCTCAGTCGGCTGTGGCTGGTTAGTGCTGGTGCTGTTCTCCAGGAAGGACTTGGCTTTTTCCCTGCTGATCTACTGAAAGTGCCCAGTTTGATGATCCTGCAGTGCAGGAGAAGGGATCCCTTACTGGTGAGCCATGAGCATAGCTCCTGCCTGTAAATGTAGACACTGGGTGGGTTTTATAACCCTCTCCAGCAGCAATAGCTGCATTTTAAGGTGGAGGGTGAAGCCAGGACACAGAGGTGGGTGAAGGTGAAGTGAGGATTTTCACTGCTGCTGCCTGCCATTTGTATTGGAGTTTGTGAGGAGCTGTTTGTGGTGTACCCTCGGTCACTACCAGAGGCTGTGTGGAGCACACACTTGCACATAGTTCACTGCTTTGGGTTATGCAGCAAATAGAAAGCCCTGAATGGTAATGCCAGTGTGGCATTGTGTATAATAAATCAGACTAATTCCTATCTGGGGTGGGACTGAGTTCTTCACCAGGCTTTGATACATGGAGATTGGAACTATACAGGTGATGTCAGAAAGGTCTCCCTCAAATGGCTCTAAAGCTTCCTGAGCCAAGAGCCCTACTGATCGAATGCTGCATGTAGTGCAAGAGCAGGACTGTTACAGCTGATTGCTATGGCAGCAGGAGTTTGGTGTGAGGCTGAGGCTGGAGGAGGAGATCACAGCAGGTCAGAACTCAGGCTCAGCACACAGGTAGCACTGGAGAGGGAGGCAGCACTTCAGTACAGCCAGTGAGCAGCCTTGGTGGCAGGCCAGTCCTGCGCCTTTGCCTAAAAACCCAAACTCTGAGGAGGACGTTCTAAGGAGCTGTTGCACTCGGTGCTGTTACTGCTGGTTATGTCTCTGATAACTTGAAACCTCACATCCCTGTGTGTGCTGCCCTGCAGCGCTTGGGAACGCAGCATTGCAGTGCTGAGGGTCCCTCCACTCACTGACTCGTCCTTTGTTCCAGAAATACCACTCGGAGAGCAAGAGCACTGACCAGGTGGCAGAGACACAAGCTCAGATCGATGAACTCAAAGGAATCATGGTTCGAAACATAGGTACCTGCTTCCCTCCATGCCCGGCATTCCTGGCATCCTTGCAGGGAGTTACCAGAGCACAGCTGATGGGAGTGGCTTCTCTTGTCAGAGTGAATGGATGAAGAAGGAGCCAGGGGAGCCTGGAGTTTCTCTGTTACTTGCCTTGCACATGGTTGAGGGTGGCACATGAGTGTGAGGAGCGGGCTGAGATGAACAGTGGTGGGGTGAAGCATGCTCTGGATTTGGACTGTTTGTCATGAGGCTTTCCTGCAGCTGCTCAAAGTGCTCCCTGGTAGCTTCCATATCCTCTGTGTGTGAGAGAGAGAGACTCTGGTTTGGGTGTTAACAAGTCTCATCACTTAAAGTGGAGTGTTAGGTCTGGAACTGACCAAAATGGAGTCAGGTCAGTCCCTAAACGTAGCCTATGTGCTGTGAAACTGCTCCTTAAGTGCTCCTGCCTGGCAGCCTCCAAAAGGCTGGGAAGTACTTGATGCCAAGAGCTCCAGGTTGTCAGTGGAGCTGGGGTGTGGAATACAGCATTTTCCACTGGGATACTACCTGAAGCTTTGGATTTTTGTCTCTTTCTTCAGACCTTGTGGCACAAAGAGGAGAGAAACTGGAGCTGCTGATCGATAAAACAGAGAATCTTGTGGATTCGGTAAGTCTGGAGGAGGACTTAGAAATGGGGAATGGTCTTAGTGCATCTTTGGGGAGGAGTGGGGGTGATGATCAGTATCTAGAGCTGCTTTTAAATAGACACTGAAGCATCATCACTCTGAAGAGGGGCTTTGGACAAGGGCCTGTAAGGACAGGACAAGGGCAATGGTTTTAACCTGCCGGAGGGGAGACTGAGATGAGCTCTTGGGCAGAAGCTCTTCCCTGTGAGGGTGCTGAGGCGCTGGCACAGGGTGCCCAGAGAAGCTGTGGATGCCCCATTCCTGCCAGCGTTCAAGGTGAGGTTGGACACAGGGGCTTGGAGCAACCTGCTGTAGTGGAAATTGGAACTGGATGAGCCTTAAGGTTCCTTTAACCCAAACCAGGCTGGGATTCTATGATCTCGATCTACAGATCCTTTCCTGCGTCACACACAACTTGTGTCTTACCCCCAACTCCTTGTAGCTGTTTGGCAAGCTGCATCCCAGCCCTGCTGCTCCATGAGGGCATGGGGGCACCCTGTGTTTTCTCTGGAGTTGTGGGTGACTCAACTGCCCCTGAGTAGCAGCTGCCCTCCTGTATATGGAGGAATAGGGAAGCTAAAGATCATAATGAAACCTTCTCTTGCAGCCCGGACTCAAGTCAGCTTGATCCATACAAACTGGAAACCTGTGGAGTTGGTCTAGTGTATCTAAAGGGAAGGTGCAGCTGATTTAAACAAAACCCCACCACCAGTAAACCCAAGTTGTTCTCCAAAGTAGTCTGTAAAAAGCTCTAGAGGTTCATGGGGTTTTCTAGGTGAGAAAAGACTGACAGCCCCCTCTCGCTTAATGTAGTTGCAGAGCATTATGTTATCTGGTAAAGCACTGTGCACTTTGGAAGTATTTCCCCTGGGAATCTCTGGAGGAGATGATTGCTTTGAGTTATTAGGGAGACAGTAGCTGAGAAAAGCGTGTGGTTCTTGGGGTGCAGCTTCTGGAATGAATGAACTGGTTTACTTTCTTTTGTAGTCAGTCACTTTCAAAACTACCAGCAGGAACCTTGCTAGAGCCATGTGTATGAAGAACCTCAAGCTCACCATCGTCATCATCATAGTATCAATTGTAAGTATGGAGCACAATAACCTTTAGCTCTGAAGTCAGGTTCAGCTACTTAGAACATTCGCCCAGCACATTGCTGTGTTCTCAGCTCTGTGCCTGGCAGGGTCTCAGCTGTAAACCCAGCATGATGATGGTGGGGTTCGCTAATGTGGGCTTTCCAAGTGTTGGGTGCAAGGCTGATGCAGCACTGGGCTGTGTGCCTGTTTTCTCTCCCCAGGTCATCATCTACATCATCCTCTCAGCTGTCTGTGGGGGCCTTGCCTGGCCGAGCTGCGTGCGGAAGTAACTGGGGGCAGCTGGTGCTGGTCACTTGGAGATGAGAATCACAGGAGTGTGGAGAAGCAACCTATAGGATAACTCTGAGTCTTTTACTACTGCCGCCTCCTTGTTCTTCCATCCCTCCAGGACTTCAGACTTTTTTGCCTTATCACCCCAAACAGGCCCAGCTGGTCACTGCTTCAGTGCAGCATTAACCTCAAGCATGGGCTGGTCTCAATTACTTGAAGGGATTACTATTATTGTTTGTTTCTTTTCCTGTCCCAGCTCCAACTTCCCCAGCTGGGTGGGTGCTGTGTCCAGCTCCGGGGGTTATGTGCATGCTCACCCCGTGTCCATGTAGCTTTGCACTTTCATGTGAGCGTGCAAGTGGAGAACAGGACTGCTGGCTGCGAGGACGGGGCTGGGGGTGGTTTGGAGTTCACCTAACGGGGCAGGGACAAAGTGAGGGGGTGTGTGAATTCCCACTTCCTATAAGTATCAGAGATCCAGGTGCCTCTCCCTGCACATTTGGCCTCACGTGGTTATGGAGCGTTATAGCACGTGGAGGTTGTGAGGGTGATGGTGGGAGTAAGGCGAACGGCTTTGGGCACTGCATGATATGGGTGCTGCCACTGTATGGAGCCTCCCTTTTCCTGGAGGTCTTTGTGCAGGTGTTAGGAGTGTTGGATCACCTCAGCATTTTGAAGTGGCAGTGGCTGCCTCTTCATCCTCACTTCTTCCTCATCTCCCCCCTTAGTGTGTGCTAAACCGATAAAGTAAAGGAGGCAGTTGCATATAGTTAAGGTTGCAGTAACGTCTCTACTTTCTCACATGTTGTTTCTCCCGTTGTTCATTTGAGGGTGGACTAAAATGAGTACTAATGTCCCTCACTAAGGTGAAACTGGGGGCCAGTCTGCTGATCTGATCAGTGAGGTGCCAGGTATCTGCTGCTTGTGCTTCTGCTCTGCAGGCAAGTGCTGTGAGGACAGAGAAGGATAGGAGGTTGGAGTCGATGGATGGTGACTTTCTCTAGGGGATGGGAAAGAGAAGCTCTTTCAGAGGATGTAGTAACATGTATTCCTCTGACAAGAAAGTAAACCCAAGCCCAAGGCTAATAACCAAATGTCAGGCCAGGTACACTGCTGCTGTGCTGCTCTCAGGGGACAGGGGCTGCTCTGCCAGATGTTGATAGCTGTGAGCATTGCATTTCTGTCCCAGCCAGCCCTCAAGTCATGGGCCCTGGCCCAGCTGACCAAAGCTGCTGTTTCCTGGGCGAGGGCTGCAGGGCTGAAGGCTTGGCTCTCACAGGGGAAGGAATAGAACTGAAAGCTCATAGGAGCATCAGATGGGCGATGAAGGAAGCTGCATCTTTCTGGCCCAGGGAAGTGGCTATTTGCGCTGAGAGGAAGTTGTTGATGTGGGGAAGGGGAAGCTCAATTCGGCGATGAAGCTTGAGCCCTGGGTTGGTGCCGTGGGTTCCTGGTGCCCTGCAGCACAGGGTGGCCATGAGGAGGAACTGCTGCTTTGAGGCCTGTCACACTGACCGGGGAGCTCCAGGAGAGTTCTCCTATCAGCTTATACACTTAATGTGGGATTTATCTTCTCACGGGGCTGAAACCTAACTGAGGGTTATCAGGTCTCCATCCCCAGGAAGCGCCGCTGGTTCTGCTCAGCGCTGGGGTCTGTTCCTGTAACTGAGTTCAATGTGAAGTGTAGAGAAAGACTTCCTTCCTCCTGCCCCTCGCAGCTCAGCGTGGGCTCTGCATGTCCAAGGGGTTGTTGATGTTCCCGTGTTCATTTCTATGATCTGTTTTCTGTACAAATCCTTTTTAAAGTAAATCCTTCCTTTCCTTTTAAAGAATGCACCAAGGCATTAGTGTAAAATCCAAGTAACTTGGTTTAAATAAAATTCCTGTACAGAAAGCTCATTTCCTTAGTTTTGTGGAAGGTGGGTGCAGCACTGAGCCTAGGGACTGCTCCGTGTAACCAGTAAGGGGGGGTGCGTCACCCGTGCGGCTGCCTGGGGATGTCACATGTGCAGGTCTGGCAGTGGAAACCTCCCTGTGCCAGGGGGATTCTGATCTGTGTTGGTGCAGGTGCCTGAGCCTGGTCTGACCTGACGGGGGCTGATGTCTGGTGATAGAAAGAAGCCACTTCTCCATGTTGTGAACCTGGGGCATGTGTGAGTGCCCCGGGCCGAGGTGGGGGGGGAGGACACAGTATAAATACCTGAAGGAACTCACTTGATGTGAGAGCAGCTTAGAGAAATAGGATAAAATTTCACCATTGCTCTAATGAGACTTTCATACAGAGTTTGGGTTTGTGCTTAATGTCCCTGATCTGCGCTGATGGCCCCATCCTGAAGTGGGACAGCCCTCCAGGTGCTGGACATATGGGATTTGTATTTTAAATCCAAGCAGAATGAGGCCCTGGTCACCTCTTTGCCACTTCTCTTAAGCCTCTTGTCTGTCTAGAATTACATAAGGGGGTTGGTACTGCTGCAGACATCAGTTCCTTGGCTCTTCACAGCAGCAGTGCCACAGCCTGATGCACTTCAGCTGGGAGATAGCCTTAAATTAGTTAAACACTGCACTCTTCCAGGGAGATTTTGTTCTTTATCTAGCATTAAATAGATGTTCAGTAGCCATTAAGTAGAAGGAGCTGTTTCGACCTAGGAGCCTGCAGGGAAATTCTGGTGTGCTGTTTATGGGGGCTGTAGCCCAAAAGTAAGACAGAAGCAAACTCAATATGAAGATCAAACCCCTGAGATCTGCTGCTCTTTGTTTTGTACAGGGGAAGGTAAATAAGTAAGTTCTGTACGACCCACGTTCCAGCTTTACCACCAGGCCAGGCTCAGGAAAAGAACCTTCTCCATAAAAGAAAAGCCTGAACACAACAGTGCAGTAAACCTGCAAAGCTTTATCAGGAGGTAGAGAGAAGCCCATTGGTGTAGAGTTGTCTGTGACACACTCACGTGGCAAAGAAGGGTTTGTGCTCTGAGAATGAGCTGCTGTAAAGCTTCCTCTTTGCCACTGGTGTTTCCTGTACTTTGTTGTGCTTGGGCTGCTTGTGGATGTTGTTCTAGGAAAGCCATGAAGTGAGGGCAGTAAATGGAGTTTTCCTTTGCCACCCCCACCTCATCCTGATGAAATCCAAGCAGATTAAAGGTAAATATCAGCACTTGTAGCACATGAGGCTTCCTCTGACCCTGTTTACCTCTGCAGAGTGGTAGAGGTGAAGTGCAGAAGCCAACTCCTGCAGGCTGGGGGTTGCTGCTCATTCCTAGCACAAAAGCAGCCCACAGTCAGGCTCTCTGAATAAAGCAGATCTATTTCAGCACCATAACGTTTTATTAAACTACACTATCAAAATCACATTGATGGCAGGGAGAACATTGCTATCAGTGCATATTTCCTGTACTAAGACTGCATTCAGAGCTTCCAGCATTTGCTGAGGAAGAAGACACTGGAACAGAATCCTTCATAACCAAAGAGACAGTAGAAAACTCTGCTACAAAAC
The DNA here is from genome assembly GCA_025447955.1 of Psilopsiagon aurifrons. Lineage (NCBI taxonomy): Eukaryota > Metazoa > Chordata > Aves > Psittaciformes > Psittacidae > Psilopsiagon > Psilopsiagon aurifrons. The sequence continues at coordinate 16,091 of JAOEHY010035956.1, forward strand.
CCAGGGCAGGTGGGAGCTGGGTGAAAGAGGGAACATTTCCTGTCAGATCAGGCAGGGAGGGTTATTGTTAAGAAGTTCACTTTTAACTGGTATTTAACTTTCCATCCGAGTTAAGATGCTGCTGAACAGCAGCTTTTAAATAGCAACCCCTGTCCCTGCAACTGCCTGCTCACAAACCCACACAAATATTGTGTACTGCTCCTTCACTTTTGTACGGTGACACAAGTTGACCACAACAGCTTAAAGTGTTACTACAGTTATAAAACCCTGCTTTGTCTTCTAGAACAATCAATAAAAAGGAGCAGGAACACATTCTATGCAGAAGTAAAAAACAACTAAAAAATCAAACCGAAATCCAGCTGAGTTTCAGACAGAGTTGAGAACACGATGTTGAGTTTAAAAAGTCACTTCTAACATCTCTATTACTAGTTCTAGTCTCCCCGAGCTGCTACTGCTGTGGAACAACACAGCAACAGCTCCAAGCTGCGCCCCAGACCCCCAGCAGCCTGCTGAAACCAGCACCCTCCAGAGCAGGTCCCAGGGGCTGCTGTGACAAACCTTCCCAAGGGCTGCATGGAGACTAAAAGGAGATAAGGCTATTTGCAGTCTTCTGTGAAGACTCGTGTTGCAGTAACATTTACGGCAGCAGGAACACAGCAAAGGAATTGTCTGTTCCGCTGCTGTGAGGTCGGGCTCTTGGCAGGTGACAGGGTGAGGATGGTCTGCGTCAAGAGGAGAGGAGCTATATACATCAGTCTGCAATGTGATGGGTCTCGAGTTCCACTGCATGCCCAGCCAGCTGGGGTCTGCTTCACAGGGGTGTTGGGTTGTCAGTAGCACCCATCCTTCCAGGAATCATCCTCTGTGGTCTGTGCTGACTGTAGAAACCTGGGTTGAGAGACAAAAAGGTCACTAACAAACAGCTGCATGAAGGAGAAGGATCCCAGAAACCTGCTGAGCACAGGGAATGCTTGTTTGAGGCTTCACATCTGTTGATGCCAACATCTGCCAGCCTTCAGCAAACTGCTGCAGCCTCACGCATGCCAGAGAAACAGACACAGCAGCACCAATTCCAGGCAGTGCAGGGACATTAAGTGACATTTATCCTGCTCTGCTGTTAACACTGTTGCAGGGTTTTTCCTGTGACTGAGTCCAGGAGAAATATTTTCCCTGCAAATACAACTGAACTCCTGAAAAATACCCAGGTTTTGTCGTGACTGCAAAGTAAGACACTGATTTTAAGTTAATATTCAGATGGGAGGTTTTAAGTAGATACATTTCAATTGAAGGCTACAATGCAACATTTAAAATCAGCAAGCATTTACTGTGTATTAGCCTGATACCAAATCGACCTCATTTCCCTTGATCATAAAAGTTCATGCTGCAACTGTACCAAAAAGAGCTGTAAAAACCCAGGTTTTGGCAATTTATCACACAGAGAAGCACAGCAGATGCCTCGGGATGATGGGACAAGCATGCTTGCTCCAGTGCACAAAGCAGTGGTGCAGGTATGTGTTAACATGCCTTAGAGGCCTTATTCTTTAAAGCGGTTTAATAGGTTCTAACTAAACAGCTGCTGCTTCAGACTATCTACAAACTTCAGGTATCCAGTGTGTTAAATATTTAGGAAGCTAATTGTAAAAGCTAGAAATAAATGTCAAAAAAAGCAAAGTCCAAACCGCTCTGGCACCTTTCTGGATTAAGATGTGGCCCCTAAATCAGCTCAGACTCATGCAACAAGAATTGTAAGTTACTGAAGCCCTTTTCCAAGCTCCGCCTTCCCCTGTTGTAGAAAGTTACTGTAAGGATACAGAATCATTCTACAGACAAGCCTTGGTAATTTGTCCTACTTCCCAAACCCTTTAAAAGCTTACCCAGAGTCCTAACCAAAGACTAAGAAAGAAAAAAACCCACAGCAACCTTGTTTTATCAGTAGCAAAGTTAGGAAGCACCAACGTAGGTCATCTGGGAAGATTATTATATGAACAGTAAAGAGTTTATTGGTCTTTTGGAAGAGTTTTTCCCCTTCCCACTGAATAAGCGTGTGCCATAATGTTCATTTCTTATAGAAAGAAGTTTGACCCTGGGGCTTTTCACTTTCTGGGATAATCAGCTTGGTTTAAATTGCACACTTTTTTAAACAGATGGAACACTGAAATACTGAGTGGTTTGGTCCACTGCTGACGTGGTAAAAAGGGGCATCTCGCCCAGAAACTGCTGAGTTCCAGCCAGGCAGTTCCCAAAGACATTCACAGACAGAGACTGCACCCCGGTAACATCCATCTCCCAGCTAAGAACTACTCTTTCTTTAAGGGTTCCCCAACCACAACCCTACATCTACAGTCAGTAGCTGTGACCCAACTCTATACCCACATCACGCTTCAAGATTGGAGATGAACATAACTTTTTTAATCAAGAGGTTTAATCTGTGAACCAAAAGGTAGATGTTCAAGTCCGTGAGGTTTGGAGCCTCACACTTACCTCCTGGATGGCGTTGGCTTGTTCTTGGGCACCGAGATCCCCCCAACAGACGTGCGGGCTTTGAGGGGGTTGTTTTTTGCCACAGTGACCATGTTACTGCTTCTGGTAGTGCAAGTGCTGCTGGAAGAGCCTGTGTGGAGCTGCGAAGATGCCTGTGGCTTTCGAACTCCACTGACGGGGCCTGTGTAACTGCAGGCTTTCACTGGCTGCCTGGGTGTGAGGAGAGAGTTTGTGCATGACCCGGCCTTCATCGTCTGTCGCACTGTCAAGGGAGACTGCCCAGCACTGGAGGAATACCTGAGCTTACTGGGAGCCAGACCTAGGAATGGAGTGACAAAAGGAAGAACAGCCCAGTTGGCAAAGGTAGTTTAACAACAATTCAGGACACCAGGCCTCTAAGGGTGTCCTTAGGGTTGGTTAGACAGGCAAAAGGGAATCAGCTGCAGGGGTGCACAGGGAGCACCTCCTACTGACCTGCCGACCGCTGCTGGGTTCTGGGAATTCGGCTGCTTGGCACCTGCAGATCCGACTCCAAGCTCCGACTGCTCCTTACGGACTCCAAAGAGCGGAGGCTGGTCCTGGCCAGGTTGGGCATGCTGTGCCTCATCTCCTCTGAAACCAAGAGCAAATTCTCTGTTGCTGCTTCAGGTAGCAATGGGGATGTGTAACAGGTTAGGCTCTCTCTTGAAAAGCATATGTGCTTAAAAGTAGACAAGTACCACAGAACATCAGGTTGGAAGGGATCTCGAGGATCATCTGGTCCAGCCTTTAACCATTAGTGTATAACTAATCCTAAAACCCCTTACTGGTTTTGTGTTGGAAGGAACCTTAAGGCTCATCCAGTTCCAACCCCTGCCACAGGCAGGGACACCTTCCACCAGAGCAGGTTGCTCCAAGCCCCTGTGTCCAACCTGGCCTTGAACACTGCCAGGGATGG
>JAOEHY010035958.1:0-15104 GCA_025447955.1 Psilopsiagon aurifrons
TCAGAAAGTCCTTGGCCAGACCAAAATGTACTAAGCAGTAACTAAAACATTGGTGTTATCAACACTGCTCGCAAGCCAAAAGTCCAAATTAAAAAAAAAAAAAAAACACAGCTCCACACTGGCTACCAAGAAGGAGAAAAACGACTGCTACTGCCGAACCCAGGACAAACTCTTTCACAAAAGTTGACATAAGTCAAAAGAATACTCTATTAGATCACGGAAAGGAAAACTATTATGGGTTAGATAAGCCCTTAGTTAGCTGATTTATGAGTGTTTGGAAGTTGAAGATTATTAGCAGGAACTGTCATAGGTGCTTTCCATTTTCTTTATGTTCTTTCTGCTAGGTTAACATTTGGCCACTTTCAGAGATAAGATGCTGATCTAACCCAGTACTTTTGACTTTATTTTTTATGTTCAAGAAAAAATGTACGGGTCAGGAACTGGAAATACCCGAGGCATTAATATGACCTGAAGACTTCTGTAGTGTCAGCACTTCCTGAACAGTCTAGGAGTCTGACCAAGGTAATGAAAGCAAAAGCGATGAAATTTTAGGTTTTACACTAAGAGAGTTTAAGGAAATTCTCTAAACAGTTATGGCTTAGAATTCACATCCTTCATATTGGGCAAAAATAGATAAATGTTATTATGGCAAAAATAGATATACGTTATTATACCCAAGAGTGTCCTAATTCTGGCTGAAGGATTGACAGTCTGAGTGACATGATCTCTAGAAAATACATGAGCATATTCAAAAGATTTTCTTTTGTTTTCAGTCTCATTCTTAGAACAATTTCCAACAGCTATACTCGGCTATGTGCTCAACTACAGTAAGTGAAATTTGTACTTCAAATTACTGAAACATACACTTCATCTTTGCAAAGTGCTATCAGAATTGATCTTCACAATGTACCTGAAACAAACAAAGAAAAAAAAAGCACACTGTCTAAATATAATATTAGTTTTCATGTTTATGTTTTTATAGAGTTTAAGTAGGTTTTTTTTTCACCTACAAACCCTGTTCAGCGTTTTCAGAATACTTGCATTAGAAAGTGTGGGTTTCATTCCTTGAAAATGCCTCATACATATAAAACCACCTAAGATTAGAATTCCTTGCATATCTTTATGGTTTGCAGATTCTTATTTTTATGCATTACCATTCAATTTTTGTTTCTATTCTGGAAAAGTTCTGTTTGATTTTATGTCTTACACAAAATCTTATGGGAACTGGCTCTCCTTTCCAGAATTCCAGAGGTGAGTTTCAATGCACAAAGGATGAAAGAAAAAAAATTTTTATTTTCTACAAAATACAGTTAAAAAAATCTAAGGATCTAACCCTAACCTAAATTATATTTGAACTGTAGCTTTCTATTATATTTTGGTTTTGAGTAAGTACTGGAATTTCAACTGGCAGACAAGTCCTAATTCCATGTTGTCCATCCCTCCTTCTGTCTTTAGTTCTGTCTCTCCCTCCCTCCCTGTCTCCCTCCTTTTGTCTGTTCATCCTTCTGTCCCACCCTTTACTTCCTTTCTAGGGATCCTAAACATCTGTTTGGAATAGAATTAATCACAATTTTGTATAAAAAATAATATAGTTGTAGAAATATCTGATCAGCATACTCCCTCTCCCTTTTCAGTTCAGCCAAAGAAAAAAGTTACAAGTGTTAAGGACAAACTGCAGTTAGCACATTTTTATATCCTTTTCTGTTTAAGCTTAGCCAAGGAAAAAAAATTGCTAAGAAAATATTAAATCTCAATATCAAGCCAGCCTCTTTTGCAGTGTATTTTGGTATTTAATCTACTATCAGCCAAACTTATACACCATCCAATTTTCTTCCCCTTGACTGCTTCAAAAGCAGAATTTACGCAAAGCACAGAGTATAATTTTTACTCTGTTGACATTCTCCAGTAGATTTTGTGTCCAGGGTTTTGCAGCCTGCTGAAACAATAATATTTACAGAGAAAACATTTTCTGTGCAGAATACAGAAACTGCCAGTGTAACCATTTTATCACCAAAATAATGATTTTATTTTATGATTTCTATTAGTTAATAATTCACCATTATATAATCTGTTTGTGTGTATGTGTGTGTGTGTGTGTGTGTGTTTTCAAGAACATGTGAACAGACCTTCTAGGTCTGTTTTCAGCAACATAGGGAAAAAGAAAATAATGGATTGTCGTGAACATATAAAATGAGACAGGTACAAGGACTACAACATGTAAATGGAAGGTCTTTGGTTTCTATGCCAAGACATAGATGCATTCAAGCTGATCTTCAGAGCTGATTCCAAGAGAGTATTTACAGAACGTTTAATATGCTCTGATAGAACTGATTATAAAATTTGTTTGTGAGAAGTATCTTTTAAAAAAGCATTACTACCGATCCCAACTGATGGTACTACTCCCAGCACAGCTTGAAAAAACTGAAAGAAACAGCTATAAGTGAGATTGACCATATGTTGACATCTATGAAAAGCAGCCAAGCTTATGTCCCAGAGAGTAACTTGCATTAAACTGTACACACTGAGATGTGAAATCTTCTCAGTGAAGTAACAGAAAAGCTTTCACTTGCCTTTGTTATATAGGATGTACTTCATAGGATCCAACCACTGTCTCATGCCCTTAAGGGACAGAAAAGAATCATATTCTATTGCATTCTTTTCAATGAGACATTTGTGTCACTCATCTGTCAGAACTAGCTTTCTGATTTTTTTTTTTTTTTCCCAAGCAGCTGTTTCTTTACACTCTATAAGGAAAGCAGCTATAACACAGAAGCAATCAGATTTCAGAATAGTTCACACTTTTTTTTTAATGTTTCTTCCATCATCATGAAGTGAGAAGACCAAAAACCTGCTTAGAATTTAGCTTCTATTGTTCTGACAAAGCATGAGCAAGAAGCAGTAATGTTTGTTTTGGTGTCTTAGTAAAAAACACCTTGGTTTTCCAGCAAAAGCTTCTGGTGGTTTTGAGGCAGCTACATAATGCAACTGATGATAAGAGAGTTCCAGCACACCTCTTCCTGTGAAAATAAGTTTCCACGAGGGATACAGCAAGATGCCTCTCGTTTGTACTGTTTTGTGCAGTGGTGTACTTTTGCAGTATTTAAATATATAGATGGATTGGTTCTTGAAAAAGTCTTTAAAGTTTGTCTTCTGCTTTTGCACCATTATGTTATAAGTGCATTACTGTTTTTCGCAGCTCAAATATGAGATTGAAAATGTCCTCATCGTGAATGTTTTAACCTTTCAAAAGACAAGTAAATCCCATACGCTGTTGTTCTACATTTTACAATTTTGTGTAGACACTACATAAGTTTTCTCAGTAGCTCAAATAGTCAGCGTGGTTATTTATGTAGTATTTATGTAATGCATCCCATGGTTTTGCAAGAAATGATTAGCATGTCAATGTGATAATGTGCAATTAGCATTTAAAATTATCATATTTAATGCCTTTCTTGTATTTGTAATTGTCATTGGCTGTTTCAGCACCTCATTTTTAATTAAAAATAAAACAACAATGAAAGTGTGTAGTGTTTTGCAATAAAATATTAATTAGTTTGTTATGAATTACAATATCCAGTGGGGAAAAAAAAGAATTTTCTAAGCTGCAGTAATTGCCCTACAGAATCTCTGTAAAAAAATTAGGTTTCATAAAATCATGCCAGTTATTAAAATACAGTCACCCAGCATCTACTGAATTAGTTTATTCAGTGTAGCAATTTTTAGCAGAAAGTAATGGGATCATTAAAACTAAATTCTCATCTCCTGTCTGCACAATGGAACATGTATTATCTATTCTGCTCTTCTTTTTTGCAGAGAACTCTCATTGCTGCCACTGGTGTTTCTACATGTTCAGGAAGATCAGAATAGATCTACTAATCTGTTCTGTTCACATGGAAGAGGAAAAATTTTTCAGAAGACCAACAAAAGCTTGGGACTGCATTTTTCTTTTAGCCACTGAATGGAGTGCTAGCTGATACCTGTGGGAGATTTACACAGAGACTGAGAATAAACAGTGGGAACTTTATGTCTTTATGCCCTTAATTTCCACCAAAAAAAAAAAAAAAAAAAGGCGGACCATTGTTGTAATAATTTAAGGTTTGCCTGATTCTACTTTCCTTAGATACTTTGTGATGTTATACACTTGGCTTAGCTTATTACCACGAAACACTAAAGCCAGGGTAGACAGGAAATACTGTCCTTATTTCCTCAGAAAATGTGAGTATGTCTAAACTGAGAGACTCTGAGATACTTCCCTATTCCTTGATACACCATGGCAAAGCTTCAGCAAATATGAGACCTGTAATCATACATTTATCCCTTCTTACTCACATTTTCACTGAGAGGAAGCCCAGCTTGCAGTCTCTCTCTGGTCTTACCTGGTCAATTTTTCTGCATGGACACAGTGACAGGGACACACACATAAAATAATGCTACATAGCATGTTGCTGGCATATTTACCTAGAATGCATGAGCTCTGAATTCGGTTCCTGTCTGCTGTGCAATACAAGAAAGTGAGGTTTCCTTCTTTCTAGGCAAGTGTTTTTACAAAAAAAGTACAAGATGAGTAACTTCTTTTTCTTTTCTATCTCCCTGTGTCCTGTTTATGCAAACTATGAATATTTAGGAATAGGGATACCAACTTTCAGACCTCAAACAGACTTAATGAAAATATGGAAGAACTTTTATGTGGTGATTGAATTTAAGGGATCTATGTGTTTACCAGGAGATAGAATTATATACAAGACACATGCCCTTTCTTCTTGAGGTATGATCATCACCAAAACAGGTGAGATGACTTGCACAATAAAAGCAGTTATTTCACCATGAAATAAAAAAGCACATTAGAAGAAAAGAATTCATGTGCCAATGTCTACTGTTGACTTCCAAAATTAGGTGAGATGAATCTACCCACCTTATGCTTGGTCTGATTTTGGCTTGTACTCAGAAATACAATTTCTTTTCTTGTTGCTTCTGAGAAACAGCATGTAGAAAGTTAGCTTGGTTCCTTCTACAGTCAACAGGGAGGAAGGAATCTCCAAAACAATAACGTATCATGGACTACCATTATATCACTTGCTAAAGCCATCAATCTTTATCTACAATAGCAGGAGTATACACAGCTATGTTTGATGATCATGGTTAATCTTAAGACTTTCAGAAAATTAAAGGTGAGCTGACTCCCACCTTGGAAGCATAAGGTCTAGTTTGATTATTATGCTTAAATAATGAGTAGTGATGGGCATTACAGAAAGTATCAAGTCAAGCACAAAAACTTACGAAGTTAACCATACAAATATATCCACATGCAGTGATATATATCTTCTGTCCTGATTAGCTAGTAGCTTGTGAGTCTTAAGAAGTCATGTTCTGTAACTTTTTTGTACTCTGAGAAATCAATCAGATTTTAAAATGCAGAATTTTCTGTTCTGATGGTTTCCTATATGATCTAGTGTAACAAATCTGTGCAGCTAGGCAGCTCCACTAAGAATGCTATTTGTTGTCTGTTTGAAATTTTAACTTCCGGGGATTGTTGTTTTTCTGAAGTTCTAAGTAGCACATATGCAGCAAAAAAATAAATGCAGCAAATCCTATATGGCATGGAAAGGATTCCTGCTTTATTTTAGAAGCTGACCTCCTAGAGATGCTGAGTCTGACCTGATAAGAAATCATTACAGAAATTTCCCATAGGCAGTAAAAAGGAACGAAATGGTTTTGTCATTCCCACTTATGGTTCACTGCTTGTAATAGTACATATGTCCTGTCATGATGGCAACAAGTTTAAAGAAAACAACTTGAAAATAATACAGAGCCCATGGGAATTCAAGCATTCACATATGTCGTGTGTAAAGGTTAGAGTGTTATTTTACCTAATAATTGATTAGAAGCTGATAACTTCAGCTATACAATGTGCAATGTTATTTACCACAGAAGAAAGATGAATATAATTTGGTAAGAGATTCTGCACTTGCAAAGAAGCTGTGAATTGGAAAAGCTGTCATTACTATAGCCATTACATTGTCAAATATAATAAGCAAGGATTTTGGAAGAAGAGAAGGGAAAACATCCCATGAGGGATGAAGGAATATATTATAAAGGATTTGCACAAGTGCCCCAAATTAACATTGCATCTGACCTTAATGCTAGTATTTGCTACTTTCAAATGCTTAACTACCTACTTTGCCTCACAGAATCTGAATAAGTGTACTAAGATATATGGGATATTTTTGTGGATTATGAGAAAACCATCCAGGTCTTCCCTGATTGCATCCAATTTACAACAAAGTCCCAAAGGCAGTATACCAAACTAAAGATTCCAGACAACTTACCTGAGCTAAAGAAACACAGAGAATATTTACAAATAACAATGTTAATAATGTTATTGAAACATTAGCAATCTAACCATATTGCTACTATTAATCCAGCTACCATGATACTAATGCATCCCCTGTCATGTATTTTTATCAGTGCTGATTCCCAATAATGAAAAGTAAAACTAATATGCACAAACTTTCTAGTTTCTATCCCTATTTCTGCTTTGCTGACTGTTGCTGTGCTGCTCTGGGTCTTTTAAGATGATGGTCAGCTCTCCTATAGAAGGTGGGTGTTGGAGGGGTCACAGCATATTGTCAGTATGACAAATTTTTCACCAAGAGAAATGCAACTCTCAATCATCAGAGTTTTCTTCCTCTTTCCAATTGAGCTCACTCAAGACTATTCTAAAGCATTTTCTAACAAACGGTACACCTTGTTCTTTCTTCATTGCACAGTGTTTTCTTATTTAACCCAAAAATTTACTATTCTGGTATGTTTTATATTGTGCATACATGATTTTTCTTTTCTCTCTTTGTTAACCCCTCACCATTTGCACCCGGCACTCGAAGCCGCTTTCCTTTGATGATCAGTAACTGCTGATCCGTGACCTGCATGTAGCCCTGGGCTCTTCATCCTGTAGCTCTTCATCCTGTGCCCCCATTGTAAAGACTGCTTTCATGTATTAAGTTCTGTGGCCATAGATCATTCTGGATGACAACTGGTTACTACTATTAAAGAAATTTATACCAAAATAATGAAGGCAATAGTCATTTTACAATAAAATTGGATAAAGCTAAACAACAACTAAAACTAGCAATATGTCAGCCATCTTTCAAAGAGACTGTTACTATTAACTAAAGCTGTTAAGCTATTAAGCTAAAACAGAAGTTCTGGTACATCATGACTAGTCCAGATAAAGCTAGCCTTGTAAATCCTAGTCCTGATTCCTTTCAGAGTTAATATAAAGCCTGAGATCTGTTACTAGCAACAGAAGTACTGTTGTTATAGTGCTACAGAGTTGTAGTCTACATTGGTGTTGCATTTCTATGTACAGATTAAAGCATGGGTCTTTGTTTTCTCTTAGAAGTTGTACTCAAACTACAAAATTGCTTTTATTTGGCAATTTTCTTTTGTAAAATCCTTAAAGAGATTTAGAATTTAACATAACTTTGAAAAACTCAGTACATTCTATGACTTTTCAGGTCATCAAGAAAAAGCATTTCACTTATTTCTGGGTCCAATTATTTTATTTCTGCACAGTATAAAGGAGTTATGGATTGTTTCAGAGAAAACTCCAGGAACAAACTTGCCAACGAAGTTTTAAGTTGACAAGCAAGTGGTCTTTATTATGGTGCTGAGGGACATGGGGGATAGCTCCTCCTAACATGTGTCCCCATATTGTTACACAAGCCATCCTTATATAGTTGCTGGGTATACATACATATTCATGAGGATATGTATGGATTACATCATTTTCCAGAAAATTCCCCTCATGTGTACAAAAATGTGGTGGTGGTCTCTGAGGATCGTTTACTTCTTCTAACTGTGTTCATCACTTACGGCAGCCTTTGAAGCACGCACAGGAGATGCTTATACCAGCTTAATTGGTTCATTTACACCATAGACATAACAACCATCCTGTCCTTCTACTTACCAGTTAGTTTAACTGCAGTCCATCCTGGACCCCTGCCTTTCCAGATACCCCTTATCCTTACATCCTGTTCTTCTAGCCTGTTTTTCTTACACTTATTTTGTACTAAGGTCATAAAGGCCTAAAACTACAACAGTTTATCTTATACAAGAATTCTCAGTATGTTCTCTAGCTGTACTCTATTTTTTTTCTGTGAATCATGCACCTCAGTAATTTTCCATTGCTACTGTTACAAAGCAATCAAACTTAATGTTACTTCAAATTGATTCTAAAGGCTTATATATTTCATTTTGTGATTTTTTTGCCCCCCCTTGTCTCAGGAAGCAACAGGAAAGGGGTTTATTATCTGGGTATCTGACTTGACGAAGTTTTTGGACAGATAGGTCAACCACAATGGATAAATGTACAAAACAAAAAATTGCTTGATGATTTGTGATTATATATTACATAAGCATTCATTTGTAATGTTTTGTAAAAATATCTCTTAAGCTGGAAAATATAAACTGGTTAAATTATGTAACTTGTCTCAAATTCCTTGATGCTCTAATCCTTTCTGAAAGTTACCCATCAACTCACCATAAAAATCTACTCTAAGAATGTTTAACATTTTAAAAAAGTATATTGATTTACTTTTTACTCATCCTGCCATTTACTGAGGATTCCACTGCACAGTTCTTCCAGGAAAGGATAAAAAATTACTCTTCTTCAGGACCGATTCAGGCATCTCAACCTAGTGTCTGTTGCTGCTTTAACACCATGCCTATCTGAAATATCCGTAGAAAGCTGGACAGGTATGATAAAGATTTTAAAAGAAACCTGTGTTTTTATAGGGTAGCAGCTGCAGGATGGCAGCATACAAAAGGATTCTTCATGTGGCTTGAGTTACCTGGGCTCAGGCCGCTGAATTATTTTCCAGATTCTGCATTGACTACCAACTCATACACAACGCATAAAGTGACATTATGGACATTTTGAGATATCCAGCATATATACCCTGGACTGGTACATGTGGCACCCAGCTGGCTTAAGCCTTTCAGAAAATCATCAGGAAGACGAGAAAATATTAGCAAATACCAATAAACATTTTTCAAATGTGATATGATCCTCTAAGTGCTAGTAAATCAAGCTGCCTTGCTCACCTGAAAACCCGTATAAATAGGCTTCAAGATTTAGGTTTCTTAATGTGGAGTTTACTTATATCTCAGATGTGTACTTATTTATTTCTTTTCAGAATTGCTGAGCAATTTTACCTGTAGGATGTTTGCAAGTTAGGGAACACTCATCTTTTTGTTAGAAGTGCAGAGTAACATACAATAATTTCTACATTCTTAGTAATTGTACTGCATCTCAGGCAAGCGTTCTAGAGTTTGATGAGCCAGTTTTCAAGTATATTGGACTAAAGTTCTTTATAATCATAAACATCTCTAAGATAAATATTCAAATTCTAATAAAATAAAAACATCTGGGGACCTTTGATCAGGGGCAAAAACTGTATTCCTTTGCTGCTTTTTACTAAGCACATGTAAATTTGTAACACATGCAGTTTTATGCGTGGCACCTTTGGGTGTTACCACAGTAGAAATAATAAAAAAGCCCATTCCACAGAGCAGCAGGGAGGAAAGAGGTGGGGTTTTTTTTATTTTTTCTTTAGTTGTATGATCTTAGGCACTAAAACACTTTTCCAGAAACCTGTTAATTAAGGGAGATAATTTGCAGCTAAGCCATAAAAAGATTTCCTATTTCAAAGAAAGCTGAAGTCTTTAATCTTAGACTAATACTGAAGAGTGAAAAAATTGCAAGTCAAGTGTGAATATGAACTACAAGGGAAAAATGCAGAAGATTAATTAATGATGTTATCAATGAGAAAATAATATTTAAATGACAATGCCACATATGATTGACTAGACACTTCTGTTAAAATCATTATAAAATTGGTCAGGTTTTTGCCTTATTAAGTTACTTTTTTTAATATCGTATTTTTTCTTATGTCTTTGTTATATCTAAATAAAGCCTTTTAGCCTTGTGTAAGTATAATATTACATCATTCAGTCCACAGCACAGACATTATGATCCTGATGTAAATATACTAGGCATTCTACTTGTATTTTAAACTGTCATATGAGAATAAACACAGAACTGACAGGCAGAAATTGACATTTTAAAAGATATTAGCGTGACCAGATATTGCACAACAAAGCATTATATTGTCATCTAATTAAAAAAGAAATCTTCTGATACTTGCTTTACAAGGAAAATAGATTAATTTAAAATAGGCTGATTAAATTTTCTACTGTAGGTGAAAAGATCTAGGGGGAAAAAGAAGTATGTAGGATAGAAAGAAAAAATCAAGACTGAGACTTAGAAATAAAAATAGCTAAAGGAAATTATATTTTAAAGCCAGAAATTTAAGTCCAAACATTAAAAGATTTTATGCAGAGGGGTGGGTTTCAGATTTTATTTGACAGTAATGGACATCCTTTCTCAAGTTTTCTTAATTAAAGAGAAAATAGGGCAACAGGGCAAAAAAGACCCTCAAAATTCTCCAGAATTGTATTCTGGATACTAGAACATTCAACCATGCAGCATTTTGAAGATAGGTGTCCTTTTCTGGAAGTGACATTCTTGGTGTGGGTTCCGCTATAGCCAGATTAGAGAGGTAAAGACTGCTACAGCTTGGGTGTGAAATTGGCTGGAGGTTCTGTCTTAAAGGATTATGATCAGTGGCACAAAGGCCAACTGGCAGCTGATAAGGAGTGGCTACCTTCAGAGGTTAAGGCCAGTGGACACACTGGGACAATAATTTAATTTGTGCTGCTATCCATAGAAAGCTCAACAGGCTGCAAACATAGGCCAAGAGAAACCTTACAAAGTTTAACAGAAGCAAAATCAAAGTTCTCCACCTGTGACAGAATAACCTGATGCAGTAGTACAGCTTGGGGCTGACTGTCTATGAAAGAGCTTTGCAGAAAAGTATCTGGAGATCCACCAAGATCATTAGTGTGCACACGACAAACGAGAAGAGGCTGAGAACTGGGCTTTCCCCTTGAGAAGAAAAGGCTCCAGGAAGACCATGTTACTCTCTCAAAAGACCTAATCAAAAGGTCTATTGAAGCTTAATCTCAGAAGCACACAGTAATAGGACAAGAGGAAGCAGGCGCAAGTTGCAATATATCAAATTCTCATTATAAAAAAGTGGAGGGAAACATCTTCAGGGTGGTCAAGTGCTGAAACAGTTTGCCTAGAGTGGGTGAGATGTCTTAATCCTTGCAGGTGTTCTGAATTCAGCTGGTGAAGATGCTGAGCAACCTTCTCTAACTAGATCTGCTCTTAGTGGGAAGTTAGGCTATTTGATCTTGATCTTCTTGGTCTCCTGAGATATTTTCAAAACAAAAAGAATTAACATAGTGGCTTAGACCAGGGATATAAAATTACATTACACATATCTGCCTGGATGCAAGCCACTTGTACTCAGTATATTAGTTTCTTTTCTGGGTACCTCTTTGCCAGAAAAATAATCAATATTTGGAAAGACTTCAGAAGAAGGTGCCCGAAGAATTGACACATGAGAAAGTCTTAAATAAAGTATCTAATGCTTGGCTGAAAGATTAAAGAGTAAGTGAAAGTATTGTTACTGAAGACTGAGAAAGTATCTTAAACAGGGGCAAAGAAAATAAAAATAAATTGATGCTTTTTTTTTTTTTTTTTTTAAGTTGCCATATGAAGGAGTTCCCATAGTTTTGCAAGGGAATTAGTGGAAATCTTATTGCCTTGCACACTGTAAGTAACAAAAGACAAAACAATTATACTATTTAGGCAGGGAACAAGACCAATATGTTGAGCATTTTACGGTCTACAAATTACAGAGAACTCACAGAATATTACAGCTATAACAGTTCTTGCATGGTTTCTAATATCCAGAGAACAGTTATTCAGACCGTCAGCTACTACGGTTAACATACCTTAGGCTATTATCCATTGCAGGCACAACAGGAAATTGTAACCACCAAGGACTAAGTGGAGATTTATACTTGAAAGCATCCTTCTCTTTTTTTTTTTTTTTTTTTAAAAAAAATCTTAAAAAAAAATCTTAAAAAAGCATCTTTTTTTAAAAAAAGATGCTTTTGTAGCTTCTCCAATGAAAAAGGTAGATAAAAAAATTTTAAGCAAACTCTGAAACTTTGAATTGTATGTCATTTTTCCACCTGAAAAATGCAGTGTCTATATCTAAGAGCTTTTTTACAGTTGTAGTTCCACTTTCATTCCCATTTCAAATAGCCCTAGCACTAGATTCAACTGTACCACTTTTCAAAATATTTTATTATGCTAAACAGATATTTCATGGCTCTGCTTCTCACTTACAGCAGCCCAAGATGACTTTTTCTCTGTCCTTCATTTATAAGTTACTTCCCTTTCTTATAAAACACTAGATACTGGTTGCATAAAAAAAATAGTGTGCAGAGCAAAATGTGTAGGCTTTTTTTCACTGGTGTTAAAATCTGTCCATACTGATGTGTTGATCAAGTACTCAGTGTTTAGCTGATCACCAGATTTCATCAGAGGAAGAAATTCTCAACACATTAATTTTTGAGAAACCAGCATTATTCTCCTTTCCCTTTTGGCATGGAGATCATCAAATTTCATGCTGCTGAAAGCAGAATATTTGGAGCACCTCTGATGTTTCTTGCTCCCTTTTCACAGAACTTCACAGCTGTGACTTTTAGCCTTTCTTTAAGTATATATAAAGATTTCCTTAGTTTGTAGAACTGGAAAGTGCTCTGTGAGCTATGGTAAAATATACAGTGAATACTTTACAGACACTTAGATAAATTTTGAGTGCTTGGGCTCACGTGGTTGTAAGAGAGTAAATTCAATGATGAACTGACACCTTATTCTGTATATTACAAAATTATTGAAATAATTCCCCATTTTCAGTGTAATGGTTCTGTAATTTTTTTACAAAAATCTTTGTCTAATGCTCTGCAATATTTTCAGGTTTTCTTTTCTTTTTCTTCTTCTTCCTGTCCCAGACTCTTCCTTTATCATTCCATCCAATCCAGCTTCCACCATCTACTGATCCCTATCTATCCACAGTTCTCAGATTCCATTTATTTAATATTTTATTTTTTAGCTTAACTAAGAAGTCTTATTTGTAGATCTTCTAGAACCTGTAAAATTTGTCATATTAGTCTTTGTTGATGGTTTTCCTTTTCATTTCACTGCTTGCATCACTGCTTAAAAATAACAAATGTGTTCTGCAGCAAACTTAGTAGCTTGCTTTTTTTTTCTTCTTTTTTTAATATAAGGGTGTTAATGCATTCAAAATTAAGACACCTAAATTTAAAGCTCTGCATGAAGATGTCTACATGTAAGTTAGGTGTGAAAGTCATGCTTGTGTCATTTTATATACCTTGACAGCCAGGTGTCTTTCCAGATTCATACAGGGTCTTTAAAGGTCTTAAAAGCTATCTTGACCTGTATCAGTAAAGATAATTCCAGTAAAAGGAGAGCAATATTTACAGTATACAAGGCAAGAGCTCATCCATGCTTATGGAAGATTAACTGAAAATGGTATGAGAAGGGCTACTGTAAAAATCAAGGAAATAGACAATTTTATGGGAAGACATGAAAAGTTTTTCTTTTTTAACCTATCAGAATGGAAGTCAAGAGGGGTGCACTTTGACAATATAAATGCATTCTTCAGATGAGTGTGATGAAAGAGCTTTTCTGGCCTTGGAGATGTAGAAATACGTTTAGTCCCTTTGGAGAATTACATACGCTGTGACAAATGACATAGCCATTTGGGAGACACAGAAAACTATATTTCGTGTCCTAATAGACAAAAGGTCCCTTGTTTATTTTGTGCAGAAGTTATACAGCTTACATGATATGTGCCAGGCCAATATGCTCTGCGCCTGAGCTCTCACATACCCAAAGCTCAGTGACAGTGTTAATGAGATGCAGAGTTAAGTTTTATAAATCTTACTGGGAGAAAAAGTTCATTAACTCAAGGATTTTTGTTTTGTTCTGGTTTGGGTTTTTTTTCAGTGTTAGCAGTCCCACAGCCTTTGGACATCTCAGAACTTAAGTAAAGCAAATTGGCACACTGTGAGACCTAAGGCAAAGCAAGTATCAGGGAACAAAATATATTCAGAATATGTCAGATATATTTACAATATACCTGGAAAATATAATAGGGCTTTGTTGTGGTTCACTCCCAACAAATAACAAAGTTCCACACAGCCACTTGCTCACTTCTTCCCTCTGGGAGCGGGGAGAGAATTAGTAGGGTAAAAGTGAGAAGACTCATGGGTTGAAAAAAGAAGTTTAATAGATAAAGCAAAAGCCATGAATGCAAACATAGCAAAACAAGGAATTCATTCACCACTTCCCATTAAGCAAGTGTTCTCCAGAGCAGTGGGTCTCCACCACACATAGTGGTCACTTGCAAAGACAAACACCATCACTCCAAAGATCCCCTCTTTCCTCCTTCTCCCCCAGCATTATATGCTGACCATGCCATCATATGATATGGAATATCCTTTGGGGCATTGGGGTCAGCTGTCCTGGCTGTGTCCTCTTCCAGCTTTTGGGCACTCTCAGCCTGCTCACTGATGGGATGAGGAGCAGAAAACGTCTTGACTCTGTGCAAGCACGGCCCATCAGTAGTGAAAGCATCCCTGAATTATCAACACTTTTCAGCACAAATCTAAAGCATAACCCCGTTTATGCCAGACAAAACTAGCACAGGCTTGAGTAAACAACATACACTTCAGCTCATCATAGGTAGACAAACATTAATCCCTCTAACACAGAGGGATAAAACAGCTATGCTAATACCAGAATGTTACCAGCATGGTGTACAAGGAACAAATATGGTTGTTTTAATACAGAAATGTTTTAATATAAAGTCAGGTAGATAATCTGTTCCTGGCCTTCTGACTATCAAGGTAAGTAGCTTTCAAAATAGGAAAAAAAATTGCTAAATCTTTACCATGTACTTTGATACTGGAAAATTTTATTAAAGGTGTAGTTGTTATAAATTGAGACCACAACGGACTGAAATACAATTAAAATTTATTAATTATAGCAAGCAGAATATGAGCAAAAACAGCGCTGGACGGCAGGGGAGTCTGCGCTCCAC
>JAOEHY010035961.1:0-25200 GCA_025447955.1 Psilopsiagon aurifrons
TTCACACTCGTGAATAACCTGGGCAAGAATGTCCATTGCTAAGTCCACCCCTCGATCATGAGTCCATTTGTATGTTGTACCTCTGCTCTGATGGCCTGAAGTGTCATGGGCCCACCAGGCTCAAAATACCAGTCCCATCCTATTCTTCAGGTACCTGGTCAAGTTAAATGCAAAAATTCCTGATCCCAGGACTGTCATTGTATGTATTTACAGTAATCAGTCTACTGGTATGCTCATGGTGACTTGATCTTTACTTGAGCCTTACTTAATCTTCAGCAGGAAATATAAAATAGGAGAAATATGGAAAATTGACTTTGGTTGCCTTTTACTTCAGCGGTGTGTGTGTGTATTGAGTAACTAGACTGAAGAGCAGGCCTTGGACAAGGAGACTGTTCACATGCAGTGTCACTGACCCAGAACAATCTCCCTGTCCCACCCTTAGCCAGCATATCCCACAGCTGTGCCACAGAAAGGCAGGGTACCAAGAATTCTGGTAAGTATTCAAGCTGGATGAGATCAAATTGCAACACACGCTCATGGTATCAGATTAAAGAATCTTCTGATCAGCCATTGTGATCAGTAGCTTCTCTGATATGTAGATACACACAGATTTAAAGATTTCAAAAGGAGCAAAGGGTCTTACTTAAACATTCTTTGCTGGAAGGAAAAATGCAAATAAATGAGTCATGGCTTCAACTAACATCAAGTGCACCCTAATGGCCAGCTTCATTCTGTCTGATTCATCATTTAAAGCTACATGCACTACTGCAGAATTAATAACTAGGGATTCACTAGTGCAGTCATTCAACTTGCAGAGTTCCTGTGCTGGTTTAGGACATAAAAGCAGTCCATAACTGTTGCGACACACAAAGATTCAGAGTTTATAAGCAAACAAGAGTAGCACACTACATCCCAAAGAGACCTGTTCGAAATGATGTGGCCATGGTAGATATTTGATGAAACTAGCCTTGCTTTGAGCAAATAAGCCTCTTTTTAAGAAGTATACAACAATAAATGCCATAAAGAAAGAGTATGATCTACTTGGAGAAAAGTTCTCATTTATGAAAAATAATATATAACTAATCAATACATCACTGATTCCCTTTTATTCCCTTTTATTTTATTCCCACTGATTTCCTTTTATTCCCTATTTTGGCATGGAGAGGCAAAGACTTTACATTGACACTATTATTACAGCGTTTCCTTTCAGCAATGAACTGCTCATTTTGGACTAACAGTTAATGAACTTCAAAATATCAAAAGTCATAAGACCTCACTTTCTTAATTCCTGCATCAAGTCCAATGTTTGTGTGCAATTGAACCATAACAAATCTTTCAAAAGAAAACATTGAATTCTGATTTAAAAAATTAGCAATTATCAAGGATCCACCACTATTCTACACAAACCATTTCCAATGATTAATTATCTTCTTTGTTAGAAAGGTATATCTTATTTCTCTGAGTCTCAGTGTCCACCACCAAAAAATGGTGGACACTGCTACAAAATTACCTTTTCTGGATCTTTCCAGGTGTAAACATAGCGCTAAAGCAGGAAAAGCAACTGATGTCAAGAACTGGACAAAACAGATCTTCACAGAGCTTATACCTTTTATTTATACCCAACGGCTGAACCAAAGACTAAAGGTTTCTATTCTCATTAGAGATCTGAATGTGAAATCAGTTACTCTAGTACTTTTCATTCATTTTACTGCCCTAAGCAGCAAACCATAATGAAAAAAACTCAGATTTCCTTTATTTTTAACCAACAACCATTCATTAAAATGGGACAAAGCTGAACACAGCACTTGGGTACCAAGGAAGTACTACCAAGTAAAAAATCACAGATTCTCAGCAAAGAAAAGGCCTGATTCAGCAACAGGGGCAGATTTGAATGGATTTTGAGGATGCTACTGTCTTATGAGCTCAACCACAACACTAAATAATGTGATATGTATTTATTGCAATAGTTTACAGAGCTATTCAGCCAAATTATCTGCCAACTTTAAATCCTAGCATAAACTGCAGTAATGATATGCAAGCTTCCACCAGTAGATATCATAACCTATGTTCTGGAATCAAACAAAAATGAAAATGCTTCCAGGCACCACAGTAACACTGGAAATGATCATCCTATCTTCTACTAGTCTTAAAATTCTTCAGCATTAGTCTGTCTGGATTTACACTCTGAGAAATCAAAGACTTTCCTTAGAAGTAAAAATCATGCATGGAGAAAGATGAAGTCTGTGAAAGAATAATCAGTGGTGTGCAAAAACTCATCAGTTCATTCTGGGCTGATGCTGTAGTGTCAGGGAATATTGAATGTACTGGAAAACGGCAAGGCTCACCTGCCCTTCACTGACCCTCTTCTTACTCATGGCCAGCTAAAGGGTTTCCGTCATCTCTTCATTAGCACCACTGACAATCAGCCTCTACTTTGGCCAGGGTGTATGGGGTTGTGCTAAGGAAGAATTACTATTTAGATCCAGGCGCCAAGTCAAGATAATTAAACAAACTGTTGATTTTGTCTCACACAGCCATAGCACTTCTAACAGACTCTTAACAGACACATTTATTTAGCCAGTTTCTTCACAAATTTCTCAAGTATTAACATGACAGGAAGACAGCAAGCAGTCACAATGAAATTTACTTCTAAACCAAGCATTACTCCCCCTCAGCTCCTTCCCACTTTTCACTGTTATTTACCATACTAAAATATGTAGAATTTACTGTAATCTGTTTAAAAAAAACCACCCAGATCAATTCCTTTATTCCCTGCAGAAAACATGAGGTGGTGTGTGCAATGCAAATATTCTTCTTTTTCCAGGAACAATAAAGCCAGTCTACCAAGGTTCCCATTGCTTTGCTTGTATAAGGTCCAGAAGAACTGTACCCCACCTTCTTCCACCTTGGCACAGAAATTCCTATGCATCCTCAGCTTTACCAACAGATGAGACACGGACAGCAAGACATTGTTTGTGGCTAAATCCTGCTAAGATCTCTGCTGCTAGGCAACCTGCCCTAAGCACAGTGTGAGTAAGGTTAGTCAAGTTTGTAGCTCAATGGAATATATTTTCTGTGAGCAAAATTTGGTAGCAGACTTGATCTCACTCTTGACTTCAGATTTCCCTTTACTCTGTACCTCTACCTCTTCCTCTCTGTACTTGATCGGTCATTTATCAGCTTTGAAATACTGAAAGGATGAAGCACCTCCTGACAGGCTGGTGCTCAGCAACCACAGGAGTGGCTGGTCATTACAATGCACTTGAGCCTTGCAACCTACTGCCAACGTTCTGCCATACTGAAAATAACGTGCAAATCCTTGGCACATGCTAAGACAGGGCAGTTAAAATATGTTAAGTGCAACTAGTATGGCTGCGATTGCTACAAGACTACCCACCTCACGCCATATCACATTCAAGAGCAGGCTCAAAAAAGCCACCCAGAGCCACTGAAAAGCCTCTCTGATTTTTCTCCAGCTCCCTCTAGTGAACAGGGCCACAGAGTGCAAGGAATATGCACAGCACCACTGCCATAGCAGTGGAAGCAGAGAAACTGGGCTTTACTGTTAGTAAATGACTCATGACAAGTCATTTCATAGTAACTTCATGTTATGGGCCCAGATTCACACCAGCTAACTTCAGGTCTTCCACTGAGGCATCTAATCCCTAGACTTCCTCTGTACCTGCCATTCAAGAGGGCAGTTAAGATTGTCTCTGTAGAGAACTAAGTTCTGCTGCTAGCTTTTGTATTTCAACCGGATGCCTCTGATGAAGTGGAGTGAATAAAGAGCATGGACCTCTTTCTTGACAACTAATCGACTGATAGCACTGCAGGGGCTGCACTATAGTTTGCTACAGCCTGACTCAGCGGTGACATGATGTCCCCTAACTCCTGCTAGCAGCAATTGTAGTGTCTGTTTGAACTGCTAGAATAGCTGAGGACCCTGCATTCTACTCTATTAAGAAGAAAACCCCAACCCTATTTAAATAGCAGTTTTCCAGTTTATATGTCTAATTTTCTAAAACACAATTGTCCTGAAGATATGGATGGTTATGCAAAATGGATTACCTGGTAAAACCACCCAAACTCTTCTTTGTTTTGACACTGGACCTAGATATACATTGTAATGAACACACAGCATACAAATGTGAGGTCAAAAACTAATCCTTAGTACTGTGTGGCAAAATTGATCAAGACAGCTTTTGATCTAATTTAAAAATAATGAAAGCCATGAACTGTGTCTATGCATTTTAAATAGGCTGAATGCATGATAATATATTTTTTTCCCATTATTTCTATATGCAATACAGGTGAGTTGAGCACATTCAGAATACTCCGGTTTTTTTTGTCCTGTTCATACAGACCAATTGCACATTGTGCTGTGCTATGCTATGAATATTATGTTTGAAGTTTCATTCAGATTTCTGGTTTTCCCCACTTTCAACAGAATTAGCTGTCATGTTCATGTTTAAAATAAGTTTGGCCACGAAATGTTTAGATAAAAAAGCTAATAGCCGTCCTTACTATAAAGCTGCACCTGGTAGACTTTTATATAAGAAGTGGCTCCTGAAAGACACTGGACAGAATGCAGTTGACAATGAAAGTAGTTTGCAAAACAAGAACAAATGCAAGAAGTAACATATATAAAAGTCTCCCTGTTTTGATGGCCAAAATAGTCACTGTTGCAGTTGGGTACCAGAAATCTTTATAAAGTCAAACAAAACAATTTTAGCCTGTGTCTGTATGCTATCTAAAATACATCGTTGCAGGATAGAGGGGTTTTTTTACTACCAGATGGCTGCTGCTCCAGTTGTCCTAGCCCAGATATGTGGTGACATCTAGTGGTCCTTTAGAGAATAAATACAGTACAAATCCTTACTAATTAGCAATGAAGAACAATCACTTCAGATTCAAAAATTGCATTTTTCCCCTTCTGACCCTTTTTGTGCTAGGTGCATGTAATAGTGTTTATAGATAACTGAATTCTACTTATTTTTGTCTTTTTTTAATTAAGCTGATATTTTCTAAAGCAGTGTTCCACTGCTTCAGAGGTGCCAAAGGACTCATGCTGAGTCCTTTGGGAAAATCCACCCGGAGGCATTCCTTGACTGACAACCAATCACCACAGTATTTCAGCAGAGGCTATAAAATTTGAAAGAAAGAGATAAGAGTGCAGCTCTGAATGTCTGGAGCCATAATGTGATCTATATTACACTTGATTTCCTCAGAGATCCCTTAAGCTAAATTCAGATCAAAATTTGGCATTAAACTGTTATTTACCTATTAATGTAAGAAAATGTCTACAAATAACCTTTAAATGATAATTTAGTTTACTTCTATACCGAAAATATCTGTGTTATAGAAACCAATTAATATTTATGAGATCCCATTTAAAACACTACTTAAAAACCCACTTTCCACAGCATTTATTCCATCTTCGTTTAGCACACATTTCTGTTCATTTGCAAAGCCATGCATGTAATGCACTCATTACTCAGGATAAGTAAATTGGAAAGAAAACATTAGAGCCTTAGTCACTGACTCAAAGCTGACCGAGAGAGGGAACACAATCAGAAAATCAACTGCCTTTAGGAAGAACTGATTCAGGAGACCAAAAACTCCTGCTCAGGTTTCAGTGGATCTTGAAGTCCCCACCACTGAGAAAGGCTTTTATTACTTAACAAGTAAGATAACTGGAGGCTTTACAGTGATTTATCTGGTTAGAGAGCCCCACTCTTCAATATGGCATGTTAAAACCCTAAAAAGAAGGCCTATACCACCTCTAAGGGGTCTCTGAGGCCATCTTTTGACCTTCTTTGATTTCCAGGAGATAATCTTTTATGCTGAAGGAGCAAGCTGTTGCAGAAGATTCCATTTCACAGAATGAGAAAAGAATGACATGTTGAACTAGAACTAAAGAAATTTATTTTGAAGGAAGAAAACGGAAGCTGATCAGAATGTGGTCTCACAGCTTGTGTTCATGTACTGTCAACTGTTTTACACAAAGATCGCCAGTGTTCCTTAAGTGTTTCCCTGACATGCATCCACCAGTGTCCCTGACAACACAGTGTGAATAATTCCTCATGAGCAGGTCACTGCTTATCACTTGCATGATATTCATTTCGGAGGTATTACAATTCAAGTGTCTGCCCAGCTGGTGCCCTATAAAGACTCTTACCACATAATGTTATTTCTCATTTTTTGCCTCAGTGCAAGACCTGCTCATGATTTATTTGCTGTAGCAAAGCACAAAGCCATAATTTTTTTTTATTGAACTCAGTCTGGGTAGCCATCACTCTGCAGAAATGCAGATGGTCATCTTGTTCTTATTCTTAGTGACAGGATGAATGCCACAACTCTGCTGGCAAAGACAGCAAAGCAGTCATTTATAACAGTAAGAGAAGCATTCAATTTAATATCTCTGTTACTGCACATAGGTATTTTGGACACAACTTTTATAGGATCTTGCTTTGCTAATAATTAAGGACTTCAGAGTTATTAAATGAAATTTGCATAGCTTCTATGCTGGCATCCAGGTACAATTTCTGTGCTTATAGCAAATGAAACAGAACTATACCCAACTATACATACAGTTGACCCTCAACTGAACTCTAATCACAGCTATGGTTTTTGAGTATTTGAGATATTGCAGTTTAATAATTTGTCTATCTCTTCCCTTACTTCACACTTCAATTTTCAGGGATATCCACACTGCAGATTAAATTCTGGATCTGGATCAGAACCTATGAGCTTGAGTGAGCAAATGTATTTAACTAGTTCATTCTCAATGGAATTAAGCAGATAGTTTGCAGCTTCACTTACATTTTGGAAAATGTGGATTTAGGGAATTGTCAAGGCCAGCATGATGCACAAAGCACACTTTCTCTGCTCTGGGTCAAGAAGAGTGGCAGTGAATAATTCACAGCACCTAGTAGAGTGCCCAGAGACATGCCCTGTGGTGACCAATGAGTTTGAGGAGAAAGAAAATACAGTGTTGAATATTAAACAGAAAGGATCAGGTGTTTTTTAATAAGCATTCTGCCTGATCCTGCCAAAAGGCCCCCATACAGACCTTAACAGCTGAATCTGGAATGTGCTTCATTTCAACAAAGAACTGGCTATTGCTACAGCAACAGGACTTCAAGAATAAGTCAAAGAAGCAAAACACAGATGAAAGTAAAATCCAGGTATTAGAGTATTTAACTGTTTAGTATAAGGGGAGCTTTACCTAGTGAATTGATTTGGAGCAAAAATACACCCAACGTCTGCTAATGCCACATTTTAGTACTGGCTCTTCAATCAGAGTAAATTAGATAGCTAAAGTGTTCATATCACAAATTAATCTATCTTGAATCAGATCTGCGTATTAGGTGCTTGAAAAAGGCTTAACATAATCATAATTGTGCAAAACATGAATACCATTTTTCATAATAATTAGGTAGTCATGTTGCCTTTTCTCTAGATTTGTCTTGATGTTTATATGTACATTAGAAGTTAGCAGTTAAATTTTATCCATACAACATCTCTCAATCATTGTATCGGCCTGCCTACAGCATCTTCTGCTTAAGGCACCAAACCTGTTCAAAGTATAGGTGTTCAATATGCAGTATTACCAATCTCCACCTTGAAAGGATTCTGTTACAAAGGCTGTTACAGCAAGTGCATGGAAAAGAAGCATATACAATATCTGCCACTTTGGAAAAAGCTCAGTGAGAGGAACCAGCAGCACTGACCATCAGATCTTTTCTTACAAGCTGAGTGTAGGCCAGGAACTTGCTGTGCAAGGGTGATGGAGTCTTGCAAAGGAACTGCATTGTGCTGAAACTACCCAAGCGTTAAAATGCTCTTCCATAGCAGTCTGATCACCTCATTCGCCACAAAGACCCCAAAAGTGACAAGGAGATAATTACTCCGACCTCTGCTGGTAGGAAGTTGATAGAGGGTGGATAGCACTACCATGAACTCTCCTCATGTCTCATTTGCTGATGCGCTGTAAACCTTTGACTGGCTGCCAAAACTTAAGTTCCCTTTATGAGATAATCCCAGCTAAGAAATACAGTTTATATGCATCTTCCTGCCCTTCTGCTGGAGACAAAGGTATGATGCAGTTAGCTAAGAAAAGAAACACAAAAACCCCTGAGAGATGAATAATGATCTTGAATAAGTTCCTAGATTTGCAAAATGGTGATAATACTATTTACTGTCATATTAAATTTATAAAATACTTCTGCCCTTTTGGAGTCTCTAAAACCCTGATTAGACCACCAGAATTTCCCTTATTTGCTGGGTTTAATCACCTATCCCTATCTTTTCAAGGATATTTTCCCTAACGGGGAAAAAAAAAAGACAGAAACTCTGCATTCAGACAGTTACAGCTGCACTCAAGAACAGTGTAAAAGCTGGCTTGCAATAAGAACTTTAAAGGTACTGTAAAAGCTTTATTAATCCATGCTGTTGACAGCTTTGAATGTCAAATTATCCATGTTGCACTGAGCCATGAAACTATCCCATGAGGTACTAAGTCCACCCTGAGACAGCAGTGAAGCCAAAGCTTTGATCCTCAAGGCTGACTTGAGTAAATCATTATTTTTAAACTCTTTAATCCTTTATTCATCCATAACACATAATTTTAGCAATGCATTTGACTTAAATTTCTTATTACTTCAATCCAGCTTCTACTGCAAATATAGTCAGAACTCCCAGAGGCTCCAGAGAACAGAACTAGTCCTGCTCTACTGCAATTCTCCATTGAAGTGATGACAGAAACGGTATGTCATCAGGAACCATAATTTTACCTTTCTTTGATGCTTTTTTTCCCCTGATCTACTGTATTTCGGTATAGCATTTTCTGGAGACAATGAGAACAAGGACTGGAAGTCTGGAGATGCTAAGTTTCAGTTCCTGCTCCCACACTGCTTCATGAGATGACTGCTAGAAAACTACCACAGATACCATATTTGATACCAGACAGCATTTTACATCAGTTCTGATATACTAAGCTCAGGATTTGGACTTCATCCATGTTGCTAAATAAAGCTCAAGGCCCTGAGTGGCATTGCCTGGCCACTCTACATAATGTTTTGCCCAAGGTTTCCCTTTTGTCCCCTATAGTCACTACATAGCCTGAGTGCATAAACACTATTTCATTGCATATTATTCTCAGTTCAGAGCTTTTCAAATAATGTGATTGCTAAGTCACAGCTTACCAAAAGTGTCATTTTATCAGCATGAAATTGAGGCTATATGTTGAACACTCTGGTGTAGCAGAAGCCTTGATGGCGCAAAGCATCCTAGGATGTTGATTAACAGTGGGGAAAACAAACCTGGTCCTAGCAACACAGAACAGGGACAGGCTGTAAAGCAAGTATTAAACATAAGGGATAATCAGCATCATGAGGAGTTTATTCCCTGACCTTAGTCTCTTTTGCATTATAGCATCTGTGGAGCCCTACGTCCTGCAGCTGCTCAAGTCCATAGTGTGTCTCTGCCCTTTACAGATGCTAAAGGGGTACCTCCACCTGCCCCTTCCTGTAGACATACCTCTTCTGCACCCAAATGCAAAGTCAGTTCTTGCCTGTAATGCAATGATAATAACATTTATGCAACTACCGTCTGTAAAGCTCACCTTATCAATGCCAATACACCATGCACTGTATTGAAAAATACATCTTTTTTTGTGAATACATATCCTGAATAAAGAGTAAACAGAGAGATATTTTATATCCCTGCAATTGCAAACTGTATCTGTGGTTTAGGCAGTCATTTGCCAAGCGCTGTAAAACACGTTCAGTTTTGAAACTGACCCATCTATGAGCTGCTACATCAAAACCAAAGGCCAAAGTGAGCACCTTGTGGCAAAAATAATCAGTGCCTGAGTACCGCCATAGTATTCTGCTCTCTCCACAATCTGTAGGACAGGTTGAAGCGGGAACCAGGGATGCTCAGCTGCAGAATTCCCCTCACAGACACTGCTTACAGAAAGCACCATAAGCAAAGCTGAAAGGATAGAAATCTTGCATACTTCTTGCTTGGCTGATCTAAATGGCTGTTTATGTTCATGGTGCTACTGTAACTCAAATATCATTCCAGTTGAAGGAAGCTTATTTTATGTGACGTGCAGTGTCCTGGAAGAAAACCTGTCACTACTGTCTCAAGCTTACATTGCTACCAGGAGTCAGTGAATCCAAGTGAACTTGACAATTGTTTTTTGAAAACAAATTTCTTACTGCTTAGAAAAGCATCACATGCTTAGTGTGAAAGGGATTGACAATACAATCCCTCGTTTTGCCTGCTCTGCTCTTTTAAACTCAGTCTTCAAAAAATCTCTTTGCCGGAAAAAGTGAGCTGAAATGTGGATGATCTATTTCTGTTTACCAGAGGTATATTCTGCACATATGTGCCAGTGAACCTGTTTTTTAAATAGCATTGGAAAAAAACACAATAAACTAAATAATTCAGGTTTTTATTCTTACTTTAAGGGAAAATAAATAAAAAAGGGCAAAAAAATGAGAAAAAGAGTCAAATTTACCAGCACAAAGCATCTTCATTCTTCAGTGAATGGTGTTTCCAGTTAGCACTGCATGCCAGCGAGGGCAACAAGTTCCTTCAGATCAAGCAAGGGAAAGCAAGGAAAGTGTGCTTCTACCTGCCACCCTGGAAAAAAACATGAATGCTGGCCCTCTGGGTTATGTCCAGCAAACATCATCCCCTTACAACAAACTTGTTTACATAAGCTGAAAAAAAATGGCAGTTCTCCAAACCGCCACCACTGGAAAAGAATCCACAGTAGAGGGAAATAGCAGACATCCTCCCATGCACAGGGAGCAGTTTCCTGTGCTTGTTTTCAGGTGCCCCTGGTGCTGTGTATCTCCCTGTCTGCCTGGGACAAGAATCTACTTTCTACCACAATAAACACTTGGGAATAGTAAGAACCACATTTTCACTGGCTGCCTGTCATCTGGTCCTTCTGTCACTAACTTCTGGAGAAAATGCAGAAATCTGTGCTAATAACAATGCTAACAACGTCTGCAGACCTTCGTGCTTAGACATCTGTAGCTTAGCAGCACCTTGTAGACTAGCTTTGCAACAGAGGATTAACAATATGACCTCTGAATCACATTTGCTTGGTTAACAGAGGGCTAAGGAGGAGACAGGAATCAGAACTTTCTGGAAGTTTGACAGGACGAATTTCCTGTTATTGAAAATATAGGAAAAGAAAATGCAATGAAACTGTCATCTCACAGTTAAAATGAGCTATAAAATAATTGCTAATGAAGAAATTCACATACTATGAATGCAGAATTAGAAACTGTAATTCTAAGAGGATCAGTTAAGATCAGCATAATGGTAGTAATTTATAAGTTTATATGAGAGAAAATTATCTTCAACAGTTTATTAATATAAAAAATAATGTATTGTTAATATTACTTTAGAAAACTTTCTTGAAATGTTTGTAGGTATATATTTTTATGTTATCTATGTATTTATAAATCCTTATCACTACAGAATATGAGCACTTTGTAACTGCCAAAGGAAGTTCATTGCTTTTCACTTACTTTTCTTCAAGGAAGAGAGAATAGAAAGATAATGAAAAATATTTAAAATATTCTGTTTTGTCTGTAGCTCTGCATATTTACTGTAGAGTTAAACATGATTCTTAGTCTTCCTGGTATATTAATGTCAATTGAAAGCTTCTCTATTTTACAAGAAAAAATAAGAAACACACCATTGAATCCAACTGAATCCAACTGAGAGAAATAAATGTGTCTCTAGATTTTATTTCCACTTACAAACTCTCCCACAAACACAGCAAGGAGCAAGCTGAATGTGACTGAGAAATTACCATGCTATTTGTACAAAGAGATACCTACCTGTTAAGGCACAGCAAAAGCTTCATCCTACTGCATGAAAGGGACACTTATGCAGAAAAGGCCACTGCAACCTGTCATCCAAAACAATGCTTCGGAACTGCAGCCAACTACAGGATTTTTGGGAAAACAGAGTAATTGTATAAGCCTGTTCATTAGGAAAGGCAAAGAATGGCTCTATACAATTATCAGTCAGGCAAGCTACGGAGTCACAACCATATGAAGCCCAATTGTAGCTATATGTTGAAAAGACAGAGCTGAGCACTGCTGAGACATTTTTTCTGCTATTGCACAAATGTTTGTAACATCAACAGTGCTATTGAGGAAGACTGAAGGAGCAAGACTATCAACCAGAGCAGATAGATTCCATCTCAGGGAGAATAAGATGGAAAAAAGTGACAAGATTTCATAATGAAATGTCTGAGCATGGGCAGCAGAGGAAGAAATTTTATACAACTTCTCTTAATTTCCCTATCATCTCATTATCCCTATTTCCCATACAATTTTGCCTATGTGAAATATGATCTACTCCCAGTCTTTGTCCTTTGCCATTCTTTTTCCTAACAAATGCTTTACTCTTTTAAAGTCTACAGAATCCCACCTGAGCTAAGAAATTAAACACAAGCCTTTCTTCTTGGAGAAGAAAGGACAAGTGGGAAGCTCAGGACAGGGAACCATTTAAATAATGGAAAAATGCTGGTCATAGTACCAGCAAGTAGATGAGCATATCCCTCTCCTAAAAATTCATGTACTTCCCAAACACCTCTTCAATTCAGACTGCCTCTTATTCTGCTCTTTCCATCTAATAAATTACAGACTCACTCTACAAATGGTTATCATCATCACTCCCATGATCCTTCTCAAATCTACAGTAGCTTCTGAAGTCTTTGTAGTATGCTGCTTAGAAAACAAATATACTACATCATGTTACTTGGGCGATCAGAAGGATAGGGTGTATAGGGACATTCTGCACATCTATATTTGGTCTGCTGAAGCTAAAAAATAGTACATGCAGAAATTCAAAACAAAAAACCCAAAACCAAACACAACCCCTTTTCAAATACTGACTTGTGAATTTTAAATCACTACAGAAAGAATATGGAATTATAAGTTTTCTCCACTGACTTGGATAGATATATAAATTGCACTGTTCTTCCAGAACCACACCATAAATAAAATCAGGCTTGCAGATGCGTTGACAGCCTTATTCAGAATCAATAAGCAATTTAGTAATAATGCATTCTGAGGTGTATGAGCTTTACAATAGGCAGTGTACAGAAACAGGGTAACATCCTTTTAAGCAGTTTGTGAGCTCTTTAATGATCTTCGCTCCTGTTCCGTGTCCAGAAGGATCATAAGAGCAGCTGCATGCAAAAGGAACTAGCCTTTTCCTGCTCTGTACGATTAATAAATACATTTGTTGGTTGTTTGTTTAAATATCTTACTATAATTATGCCTTTAGGCAAAAAAACTGTTCTCTGTGTATAAGTCCTTACCAGGCTTCGGTATAGAGTCAACAATATCATGCTAATATAACAGAATATATGTGATATAATTATTAATATATAAATGCAATATTGCTCTGTTCCAGATGCCAGTGTTTCCTTTGAGCTGCTCATGTTTGTTTGGAGAGGGTATTCCTGAGGCTGTTCTAAACTACCATCTCAATTTTCATCTCTTGCACGTTGACTCCTCATAAACCCCTGATTCTTGAGCAGGTCACAGAATTCCACAATCTGAGAAGCGTTATCATTTGTAATTAGAAGACATCTCAATATAAACTGGCTTTTTGCTTAATGATAGCATAGTATGAAATCGTTCAATACTTCATGCAAGTACAGGCAAGTACAAGTATAGTGGAATATGTTGTCATCCTTTGGCTACAGAAGAATGGTATAATGAAGGGTGGTCAAGTCTCTGTTTCTGCCCATCTAATTTTGTTGCTAGATGGGTAGAAACAAAATATGGCATCTTTCTATACACAGGAGATACATGTCTCAGTATTCCACAGTCTACAGTAGAAATGTATCTGATATAACATTCGTAAATGTGAGATTTGTGGTCTACAGATTGCATTTAGGCAAGCAGATATAGAAGCAAAGTAAAGGCAGGGTTTTAATGGGGTTTGTGGCATCTTGGAATTACATTTTATGTACTGTGTGTTTGAACTTGAAACTTCTAATGTAGTATTAGCATACTATTTGTTTCAAAATAACAGCTGACCAGTAACTGGTAACATTCAGGAAACATTCATACACCCACTTGCAACACACACAGATAAAACTTATACAAGTGTAATAAAGTGTCTAAGATTCTTATGCATACATACATCAAAACTGAGTGCTGCAGAAAAGACACATATGGTTAAGAGAACAAGTTCTTTCAAATGCCATAGATTCTTATATTGGGATGAAAATATTGAATGCTGCCTGTACAAGATACTAATGTCATCCTATTTTACATATACACAAATATTTCTTCACTTTGTTAATTTAGAAAGTTTCTGCCTTTTCACATTTCCCAATTATTAAAGTGAATCAAATACTTATGAAAGGTTACACACTGCCAGCACTTTCCACATAGGACCAAGGACTGTGCTCTTTACCTCATTAAGCATCAGCATTGTTTATTTGGATGCTGGTGGCCAAAAAAATAGCAGTAATTTGGGCTAGATTTGAGTTAAAGACTCTTAACAAGCCAAGATGTTTCTGTGGTGCATCCCGACAGCAAGTTCCAGTCTGAGTATAGATGAATGACATACTCACTTCGCCCTCACTTTTCCTATGGAAGGTAGTTAATGCAGTGCAAATTCTAGCCCTGGGCTGGTACAATCAACAGAGCAAAACTTGTTATTCTCTACCTCTTCCAAGGAAGAAGCAGCCAGCCTCATGGAAACATCCCACAGCTTCCATCCACACCACAAATACAACAACAAAATCTTGCAGGGGTGTGCTGACAGCACCAAAGCACAAGTGCAATTTTAAGCATGTAAACTAATGAGACCTATTCACAGTACTTTGCTACATGAGATACCACAAAGGTATTCAGATCATATTGAAAAATTCTTCAAATCATCTCATCAGCATGCCACAATTTTGGCACAGAGACACTAACATAAGAGTTATTCAAGCTCCAGCTGAATTCATCGTTTAGTATTTTACTTACAATTTCCACAAAGCTGATAGTTTTACTAGCACATTTTTTTTCATCAGTAAATAGACTGACACAATACCAGTCTCCTATGAGCTATCGAAGAGCAACAAGCTCTATTTCTTCTGGCATGGGCTACCTTCTAAATGTCTCTGGCTATTATATGCAACAGCACACACACAAAACACATCTTCATTAGATCCCAAACCATGCACCAAAGCTGCATTTAGGATCACAGAACAAAATGCAGCTGCTTCAGAAACAGAAGATACATTGCCATGGTAGGAAACACAATGCAGACAATGCTGAGAGATGGAGAAAAAGAAGTCAGTGGGGTTAAATTAAAAGTTCAGTCCAAATGCTTAGCGGTGTGAATGCAGTTGTCTGTCAGACAACGAGCATAGTTCCCAATACTGTCAGTCACTTACCCCAGAAAACTACAAAGTTGCTTTTTGAACTGGTCAGAGCCCAGGAGACTTCACATGAAATGAAAAGCAGAATGAAGAAATGCCAAGGAGGCAGAGAACTGTTTAAAGACCTTTCTGCTTTAAAAAGAGAGAGTGAGAGAAAGCAAGAGAGATTGAGAAAGATCTTCTAATCTAAAAAAAAGGCCAGGAAATAAATAGAATTTTAAATATTTTCTTATGTGCAAACATTCCAATTGGTCTTGAGCACAAGCTAATCTCCGAACTACTGCCAAACAGAGCTCACCGGTGAAAGCATTTTCCAAGTTTTATTGCAATTCCTTAAATTTTATGGAGGCAGTTAAAAGAGATGTGAAGCCAAAAAGGTATTCTCTTAGTCTTTTATGATAGGCTTCACAAATTGTTTTATTCTAAAGTAATAGCTGTACCTACTTCCTACTGTATACAGTAATGATGCCTAGGAAATAGTTACTTCAGTAATGTCAATTGTAAAACAGGATTCTTTATATTTTATATCTGAATTGGTCTCCAAAGATATTGCCATAATTTCATCCCTGACATTTCTTGGCCATGTAGAAAATTAGTGATGTGTAGGTATATCAGGATGCTGTACCTCTTTACTGCAAAAGACTTAGCAGGAAGGGGGGAAGGGAAACAAATTGTAAGGGAAAAAAA
The DNA here is from genome assembly GCA_025447955.1 of Psilopsiagon aurifrons. NCBI lineage: Eukaryota > Metazoa > Chordata > Aves > Psittaciformes > Psittacidae > Psilopsiagon > Psilopsiagon aurifrons. The sequence continues at coordinate 16,118 of JAOEHY010035961.1, forward strand.
GCTATGTAATCCAGAAACATAAGCAGAGAGATAGCTCAGGATTTGGTGGAATGACATAAGATTTATTCTTTCTCTTATATTTAGTGAGTCATTAGAGAGAAAAATGTTTCTACAATATTTTTACAGAACATCAAATCAAAGCAGAGGTGCATAGCAAATCTGAACAAAAGGAGAAAGCATTTACTATTCAGATCTCTATCTCTGTGAGGAAGAGACACTCTATTCCAGGATGTGTTTGCCAGACGAATGTTAATTTTCACTTTGTTAAGATATCTGGCCAAGTTTTCTTACAGGTGCCCCAAATAGTAAGATTCTAATTTGCAGACACAGCATTGTACGCAGACATTCAGGCTAGGATTTCCAGAAGGTCAAACAAAGAAGACGCCAACTTCTGCTGAACCTCAGCAAGAAGTGGATGCTTAACTCATCTAGGTGTCTTGGCAGATCCAGTCTGGGGACACAGGTAATCCTGAATGCTGGTATTTCGGTTATGTGTGACAATAAAATATCTGAAAGGGCATGTTTAAAAAGGTGATTGTAAAGTTCATCATTAGCTTTTCAAAGTTTTCCATTATTCCTTCTACAATCATTCAGCAGCTATCTATATTCTAATTAACTATAAAAAAAGATGCATCAGTCTTTGTGAGGGTATTTTGTTTAGAAACTGAAACTTGTATCTAGTTTCACTTTAGGGAGCTTTTCACATCAAAGTTTTTAGAGAGCTTTTCACATCAAAACCAGAGTAAATCTCTCAACTGTAGCAGTGATATTGATTCTGGGACACAAGAATGGAAAGAATGGCTGTACATGCTGGATCTATGCCATATCACCAACTCTGCCACTGGCCAGTACCACTCTGCCTAGAGCAGAGTGGAAGAAAATAAACATTTACTTACCATGCTGTCCCAGCTTCCTACAGTTTATTGAGGCAGAAGTAAGAGCTTTCAGTTAAGCAGACCTCCTTGGATTTTCTTCCATGAATCTGTCAACTGCTCCATAAAACCATAAAAATTTTCAACATCTTGTGGGGATGACTTTCTTGACTGAATTACACATTACACACAAAAGTTCCTGTTTTTGCTGTGGAACTAACACCTTCTAATTTCATTTGAAGTCCTATGTTTTACACTGGAAAGGACGATGAACTCTATTCACCTTATTTATGTCAGGCTTTATGGACTTTTAGCATGTTACCCCTTAGTCAACTTTTCTCCAGGCTGAACAGCATTATCATCCTTAAGTTTTTCATATTACAGAAATTTTTGAATACACATGATTATCTTTTGTTATTCATCTCTCTAACTTTTTAATTCATTTTACATTTTATTTGGGATGGAGGAATCAGAATTGTTTAAAGCTTTCAAGATCCAAGCCTAATGTGGATAATACCATTACAGTGGTATAATAACATTTTCTCAAAATTGCAAAGACAGCTTGCTTTCATCATATAATAAAAATATAGAGATAAAGCATCAGGACTTAGAATTCAGTATCTTTAAGTGGATTTAGACACTATTTTAAAATATCCTTGATGTCCTAAGAGCAATCTTATTTTCATATATATATCCAAGAGAACATACAAATCACTACAATATAACAACTAACAGAGACTGACCTGCAATACTTCCTGTTATATTCATAAGGTACAGTCACAGTCTTTTGTCTAACACCCATAATGTAGCTCCTGGTAATTCTGTCAAATTATTAAGTGATAACACAGTGATAAGCACGTTAGAAGAACACATATAAAATCAGGTAGAAGACTGTAATAACTTAACGTACTTTTTACCTGTCCAGTGCTGAGGTGAAACATGGAGTGGTACGAACAACTTTTCTCCTTTTGAGGAAAAGGAGTTAATCAACTTGATCCAAGTTTACAAGGTCCACCAATAAATTCCCTCTGCATTGAAGCCCTGCACCAGAGAGGTGGCAAAAAAATAAAAAAGTTCTCAGTTTGGTTCTTTCAGATACTTGCATAGCAGAAACAAATACTGTATGACTATGGTAGGCTATGCTCCATAGCAGCTCCTGGCTGACAGCAAAGTGGGTAATGCTTCATGCTGAGGTTGTTTGGCTATGAACCCGATGGCATAACAACCAGATGAAAGCTGTTACATCTTCTCTTTCAAGTCTCGTGGCAGAAAACTACATCTTCCTCTCTGAATGTTGCAAAAGTGTTATCAGGTTGAATAGGATATTCCATTGCATAAACAAAAGATGTGCAGCTTCTCTTCCCTGAATCCCTTCCTCACAGCAAAGTGTCTGCTGAACTGTGTGTTGACAGGTCTATTCAGACCAAAATGGAGACATGACAAAGTTGTTCCCTCCTCTTAAACATTATCCTTTAGTTATCAAACCTTCAGCAAACTGCAGCAGGAATAACCAAGGGACTTAAAAGCTTTATGCTGGAGGGAAAAGAAAGTTACAGCAACATATACTTACATGTGGTGTTCACACATCTATAACACATCCAAACTTAGGTTGTCAACTGGTCTGCAAGAAGTAACACCAGACCATGATGTTCCAGGTTGAAAGGTCAGCCAACAAATATCCTGGGAACTACTCCTTAACACTGCAGAAAATCAAAGGGAAAATTGACTAGCATTTTTCATCTCCTATGAGCTGTTCAAAATCATTTTATGTTGGGACATAAATCATTCCTTCCTGTGAAGGCATCTGTTGTGCCAATTTCCTACCAACACTATACAAACTAAGACAAGAAGCAAGTACCTGGAACTAGACATATATTATTTGGCTGAGCAGACTAAATGCAATAAAACTGAACTGATTCCTAAGATTGTTTTAGTTATTGTATATACCGCCTTTAACCACTTCACAGTCTTTCTTCCAATAATTTAATATAAACTCAGTGGTTTATAGGCCTTAAAAAAGAAATGCTAAGATTAAGATTAGCAGTAGGAGAATGTTTTCTAGCGAAAGGAATGTCATGCTATATTGCAGCATGTTCTCACTCAGATATCTAACAAATAAGGACTTCTTTTTGGATAAAGTATTGTACTGGAACTGAGGATACTTAAGGTCAATCAGTTAGCTTCCTGCATGACACAAGCCTACTCAGTAAATCACTTTTTTTCAATTCTTGCCAGTGAGGACAATAGTAGTTAATTTTTCTCAATTGTGCTTATTTAGACAAGAAGCCTTTTGAGGCAGAGACTCTACCCTCACATATGTAAAGCACCTATTGCGAAAGAACTCTGATCATTTGTGTTGTTGTAGTAGGAGTAACTGTAAGTATTATTTCCTCCAGGTATTCTGCTGTGCTTTTAAAGTAAACCCCTGGATCTACAGGATGGCTATGTAGTCACCACTAGAGGCAGGGTAAAACTGTGTATAAAAAAAGATGCCCTGAGGTAATAACAGTATGAAGCAATTTGTATCTTCACATTGTACAAGACTGGAACAGGTCTTGGAAAGATATTCCAGTTCAATTAAGCATAGAATTATCCCTAATTAACAGTAAACTTTGTGCTAACAAGTACCACCTATTTAATAAAGTTATTCTTTAAATAACTGTAAGAACTGTTGTGGCTAAACAATAAGAAGTAGCAACAGCAGAGAAAGACTCTCTTTGAATGAAGACATAATATGCAGAGGTATCACAGTTATATGGGACTTCTCTTTATACATTAAAAGAAAGGAAAGGAAGTCCTAAAAATTTACTCTCTTTTAAAGTACAGTCCTTGCCCTACAATATTTACCCTTTTCTAAATTACAATCAGCCAATGCTCTTTTTTGATGCTAAATAAAATTCAGTAAAATCCTATTCTGAATGGTAACTATTATGAAATAAGTTCTTGCCAATCAATACAATACCGGAGTGAAAACTGTTCAAGAGACTGACCTATCACTGTCTTCCATATGCAGAAAATTAAATTAATGAGATAAAGTATCTCCAATAAAAGTCTGGAAATGAAAGGAAAAATGCATTCTTAAAATACATCAGCATGACTTTAAGTATGACTCAGCTGCCTTTTCTTCTTCTTTCTTTTTTTTTTTTTCCTATCTGTGGAAGGCCAATCCCTTTAATTAACTCTGAAAAGTCAGATGGCCAGGCAGTATAAAATCCTGTCATCTATATTTAGAGTGCTCAGAAAATGGCCTGTATAGATATTTTCTTGACATCAGCACAAACATGCAGGGCTCTGGAACGTACCTGCAACATCAGTCAAAACTTCAAGAGAAAACAGGTGAAGTAAGATGGAAAATAAAAGGTAGAAAACTATTTTTAAAACTGTATATAACATGGAATGATTTAATAATGTCAGTGATTTTCAAGAGTTTCATCAGCATTTGTACAGAAGAATTGTGGTATTTTGGCCAACATCCAGAGAACTGAAATTAAAATGCACCTGATAAGTTGTCAGGGAATTTATGTTTATCAAGCATAGGATATATTATTGACAACTGACTTTTATAGCTTGATATTTAATGATCTTTAGTTCTCCTAATTCAGTTCAGAAGGCTAGTATAAAGTATACTCATAGAAAAAAATTTCCTTGTGAATTATTCCTAGCTGATCCCAAAATCTGTATCTGGAGATTTCTGTCGCATTGCTTCAGCTGCTTTTCAACTTCTATCTATGATTGACTATTTCATCAGAATTTATATAAGATACAAATTGGATCTAAAAAGCATAAGATCGTACCATATTTTCTGAAACTATTCCTTAAATAACCCTCGCTAGGAAATTCTATGTGATGTGAGCTTATACTATTTTAGATTGTAAATTGTGAATTGAACTTCAGCATTCAAGCATTGCTGCGATATCCTATTATAGGCAATGTTTGGAATATGCACAAAATTATGGCCTGTCACTACAAAATGACACTGTTTTATCAAGTAATATCCAGCAAGATGAAGTGGTTGGGGATCTACTTTTGATATTCATCCAAAGTGAAGAAAATCATATCTGCTCTGACTGGTTGAAAATTGTTTTGAGCAGTTTCTCAGACTATTGATGCCAAAGTTAGTGTTGTGAAGTACAGACCAAGATCGTAATTTTGGTCTGGGAGATAAACTTTAATTCCAGCATTAAGAAAATATAGTATTAACACACATTCTTGTAATTCAGACAGCTGTCAAATTAGTTGTGTCATGAAAGGAGCTTTGAGAGACATTAAAGTGACAAGACTCTTTGTTAATTACTTCACTGGTTGATGATGCACCAAGTATGCCTAGCAATGAAGGAATCTATTATGGAAAGCTGTAACTTGGTATAAACCAATGCTGTTTGTTTCATCTGAACGGCCCTCTCTCTCGAAATAGCTGACATACACAATCAAAACTTGCCATCAGAGAAGTTGCTTCAGCTGTGACTTATCCAACTGATCAGACCTTTCTGTTAGCATTTTATATATTTTTTAAAGAAAATAGTGCAATACTCTCTGTGCAAACAACGCACCTCTACAAATAGTGACCTGATAATCAACAGAACAAAATAATATATAGAGTCACACACATCCCTGCCCAAAGCTGGTCAAATCTGTGAGGTTAGATTGGTCCAATTGCAACAGACATATAATCCAAGGGTAGCTGGGATGAAATTCTGGTCAACATAAATATGTAAATTTACATCAGTTGGAGGCTGTGTTAATTTCTATCACTGGTGAAAAATGAGATGATGTGAAATAGATTAAAAATAATATTACACTGAATGAGGTGTTCTCATTCTAATGTTTTGCCTTTCACATTTTCACAGGAAACGTCTCAGAAATTTACAGCCATAGATAGAATGATAAAAATATACAAAGCATAAACAATTAGAACATAGTCAGTACACAGAGAAATATATTACACTCAATGCCTCATATGTTTGAGATATAGTTTTAAGTTTGACATCTTTCAATATCCACCAGTGCATTCTTCTATTTCATTAATAGAATGAGAACCAGTTCCTCCATGCTTGAATCAACTTCTTAGAAACTATTTTAGAGCATAAACTACAACACATCTTTTCTTCAGATTAGCCAAAAATGTATTTCAACTTTCATTAAGATTAAACAATACTTAATAAACTTTATCCAACCTGGAAGTCAACGAAGTTCTATCCAATTTGTCGATCATATCAGATCTATAAACTTTACTTGTTCTAATCTCAATTTCTGATCCATAAAATGCTGTCTTAATGAATTCTTATTGATTGCTAACAATGGGTTTTTGTTAAAGGAGTTTATTTTCAGTGTGCCTTTAGTTGTCAGTGGTCGCATATACTGCAGGGACATTGAGCACTCTGAAATCCCCACTTGCTTTTTTCTTTCTAGGCCAGTCCTGTACTGATGTTCTCCAGAGAAGCTGAGAGTGGTTTAAAAGAGAGAACATTCTTTTCTGTTGTTCAGGTTTTGATTTTTGTCTGTTCAGTAGAATTACTAATATGGCTTGTTTCACATATGTTTTGAGGAGTAAAACATCAGAGTTCAGAGTCCAGGCACAGAAGATTAACACAAACTATTTCTATTGAACTCTTTCTGTAGGCACCACGCACAGAAGCACTGCAGGACATTTTGTTCTCAACAGGCTTTAGAACCTGTTTATAGACATATGTCTATATATGAATTTCAAAATATCTAATGCTTCCTAGTGTTTCACTGATTTCACATTTCACAGGGGACTATCCTTTTCTTTTTTTCCCAAAATAGCATTTTAGACAGATCTGTGTAAGTACTGCAAGAGGACAACAGGGTCTTGCATGAGAATTTGGTTGAAGCTAATCTTCAGTCTTATACCCCAGGTCTCTAACTGTCCTAATGTGCTACACATCACTACACAAAGGGATACTAAGGGACAATTGATGAATCATCACCAGATATAGAGGATCTGCTAATGCATGTGTTCCCTTCTTTTTGTAGAGGAAACAGGTGTCACTTACTGACCTGGAGAAGATCTATAAAGCATCACCTCAAACTAGAGCAGGAATTCATTTTTTCCTCTCCTGCCTACTATTTGGCCTAACACCCAACATTGGACTTGACTCAAAACTTTAAAACAGACAACTACTTTTAGCAACAAAGAATTCTTGGAGCGCTCAGTTCTGAGTCGATTATAGACTAGCAATCAGAATCAAAAGGAAGAAACCAATAATTTGTTACTCTGCACTACTTTCCAGTTGCTTTATCAGAGCTGCTGGGCTGTGCAGGTGAAGCAAAATGACATCAACTATAGACTTCGTAGACAGAGTCATAACTAAGAAATCTTAGAAAAATAGTGTATGAGAAGCAGCAGAAAAATCAAGCAATGAGGACTGTATTTCTTTTTTATAGGACAGATGCTGAAGAAAAGTGGCACAGGAGAAACATGAGATTACAGACCATGTACTTTGCATAACAAAGTCCTGTATTTTCCTTGGAGTGAGGATGTCAGTCAAAGCTCATTTACCAATGACACAGGATAAGTCAACTGTACAACTTTACTTCTTATATAAATGGAGGTACTGTAGGTAAGAATACACCTTATTTGTTTTCCTGTGATCAAAATCACCAGAAGATGCAGATGTATTAGCAAAATAAGACATGAGAAGGATTACTTTCAGTTTGTAAGACCTCCCTTCCATCTCCCATACCTGCAAGGATTCAGGATGGGCAGGAATTTGTGAAACAGTATAACTCCAGTAGCATTGTCAGCTCTTCCCTGGCCCCTCCAGGTCTTCTATAATGTGGGCAACCCTTTGCAATCCTGCTACCTTTTCAGTACAGCCAAATTCCTGCCAGGAGAGCTCCAGAGATAAAGCCAGGACTTCTGCCTGAATACAATAAAGAACAACATGAAAAGTTTTATCCTGTAGTCTGAGATAGTTCGTATGGGGGAAATATCCATTGTTCTCACTAACAGAGGAGCTACCTCTCAGTGCCTTAGACTGAACCAACTTGTTTACTCTGAAACAAATTTTTAGAATAATTCACTTCAGGAGCTACTCTGCCTGCAGAATACTGAGAAGTCCACATAGAGTTGGCTTCCTTCATCCTCATATTAAGGACACACAACACAAATTCTTTGGGCCACATTACAAACTGAGAATTGCAATGGGCTGTCACACAGCCCTTATGCTATTTCATGAAATCTTAAATGAGAGAAGTATCAGGATGTTTCTTGAAATCCAGAAAAGACAAAGTCCAAGAGTCCTGCAGAATGGGCTAATCCTGAGAAGAGCATGCTCAAGGTACTCTGTACAGTATGGTGGGCCTTCTAAAATGCTGAAGGAACACAGGTTTTTGGAAAAGACTTGGTATGTACACATAATTCCCTGAAAGGCCAGGGCAGACTGTGCTCTCTTAGCCCCCACCTGTTCCTGCCAAAGCCTCTCACAGTGCTCACATAACTCACAACATATCAGAAATCGAGGTAGCATCTGGCTGCAATACACAAACAGGATTTAGGAAGCAAAAAAGACTTTCTGGGTGATCCCCATAGTCATTATGCATCTCTGCAAGGTCAGACAGGCGCAGTATGACCTAGAGACATTAACTTTGTGTTAGCTGTTCTCTCATTCCAGAAAAATAATCTTGCTTTAATCTTATTTGCAAGACTCTGATAAGAGAACCATTTATCATCCACTTTAAATTAATAAATCTCATATAAAAATCATTGTGAGGCAGCTTGTATGCAATCTATATTGTTAACTTAGCACTGCAAAAGCTGACAGGCCTAAAATTAGATCATCCAGCTGCATATGGATATGGGGAAGCAAGACTGAACACCACACCCTCCCTCTGCTTCACTCTGCTCTATGGTGCTGAAGAAAAATGAAATCAGAAACAAGTAGAGCAGAGAGCAGGATCCTTCCATACTTCACTATTTCAAAGGCATTTCAGGGCCTTTCTGAAAAATAACGGAGGACTTCAACCATCCTGATATCTGTTGGAGGGATGGTACAGCCTGGCACAAGCAATCCAGAAGGTTCCTCAATTGTGTGGAAGACAACTTCCTTCTGCAAGTAATAGGGCGGCCGACAAGGAGAGTGCCAAGCTTGACCTCGTGCTTGCCAGCAGGGAAGGGCTGGTTGGAAATGTGATGCTCCAGGGCAGCCTTGATTGCAGTGATCATGAGATGGTGGAATTTGAGATCCTCAG
>JAOEHY010035961.1:25300-42646 GCA_025447955.1 Psilopsiagon aurifrons
GTTCTAAACAAGTTATGCTTGAAAGCTACATGATGTAATTACTAATGTAATATTGCTTCTTGAAGTAAGAGAGAGAGGTGATTTTTCCTCTCCTTTCTCCTTTGGGGTTTGCAAAAAAAGCAAATCAGACATACAGGCTTGCAAACACCAAAACAAAATAGGTTTGGGTTGCAATGAGCACATATTCACTGCTCACAAGCTCCCTCTCTCTAAGCTAGGTCCTGTCCTGATTCATGACTCCTTCTCTGCCACGTGTATTAAGGTTTGTTTTAGCAGATCTGATAGCTGTAGATTATTACAGTCCAATTAACACATGATAGAAATTAGAAGCCAGCTGAACCATTCTTCCAGCCTTCCTGTCATTCTCATTCAAAGATTTTCCCCCCAAAGTTACATACTCAGCTCTCAGCCAGAGGAAATCCACTGCAGAGAGCAGCAAAATTGCACTACAAGACTGACTATTGAGGCATAACTTATGTGCAGAAACCTGCATAAAAATCTGTTATAGCCTGAGTGAATGTGAAGCAGCTGATAGTTGTTTGCCAGGCAGAGGTTCTGAACTGCAGTTCTGCTCAGTCCTTGATGATATAGTTAATTTGTGGCAAGAACATGACCTACGGCCAACCTGGTGCCATCCAACCCTGCATCCCTTTCCCCATCTCAGTTGCTGTTGAGTGAATGTGAGTTACTGGTATCATCAGAAGCAGTACATATTAAATAGCAATGATTCAATGACACAGTGCTTGTACCTGCAGCAAACGACAGAGCCAAATCCAAATGTCAATTCAAATGCTAGCTTCAGGAAAAAAATCTACCAGGAGCACTAGGTATAATGGCTAATTTAAACCAGAATTAGATTATTATCTCTATTATTATGTCTCTGGATGACACTTAGAAGAAGATGACATTTCTCCTTTCCTTAGAGTAATGTTTTGCTCTTAAGGTAGGTAGAAGGAGTTTCCATTTTTTGACACACAAATAAGTCTCTTGCTTTAAATTATATTAGCAGAGCTGGCTTAGCAGGCCTGCTGCATTTGCTTCTCCTTTTGCTGCTACAGACAGCTGGGACTTAACCTTCATTCCAGAGAGTGTATTTAATTATTGTCAGCTGCTTGTGGAAAATCCTCAGTGTTACACAACTTTTTTGTTACCACCAACCTTAAAAGGTTAACTTTATATAGGGGGTTCTTGAGCCTACGTACAGAAACAATACTTTCACAAGATGCATGTGTGCATGCACACACCCACAGAGACATGACATATACATGGACGCACACCTTCTTGCCACACAAACAGTACTTCCAAAGTGGCTTCTCCCTGCCAACAGCCAACTTTCCAGGCTTTATCAAACTTCGAAATTCTAAGAAATCTGGTGCTTACAATGTTATTTTCTTCCTTATTTAATTTCCAGAGTGCTCTGTGATCCCTCTAGGTTTCATGTCTCTCTGTAACAGTGGTTCTGTGACATGGCCCGAAGTGATGATGAGATTAATGGCAGGCCACAATACTGGGAAATAAAGCTAACTTGGAGTACCATTTTAAGCACATTTGATAATTTAGGCAGAAGCCAGTTTAAAGATACTCCAGTGCCACTCAGTTGCTGTCAGCTGTGAGCTATGTACTGACCACATGACAGCTGAAAGCTGTAATGCTATAGGTGACATGTCTACTGCAGAAATGTTCACAAGATTAATGAACCTACTGCAGTTGTTTATTTCTGCCAGAGGATGCTCTTTTTTGCAGTTATGGTACTGGATTATCCTCTTCCTGATCTCTGTTACTTTAAAGAGGACATGCACATCTGAGTTTAAGGATTGCATGAGCTTATGAACACCTTTGATTGTTGTTTGACCTGAAAGTAAAATGGATAGATATCTTTTATAAAAGCAGGAGGAAAAGTTGCTACCCTGGACAGTATTTTCTCTCCAAAACCTGGAAATTACTGTAGCTTTGCATGAAGTGGAATAAATACACCTTGATTAGCTTTTGTGTTTCATTAAATGTTTTGGGGGAGCAGGACAGACATAGGTGGGACGTTCCCCATCAGTCTGGGTTTCAGAGAGCTCCTTTGACTTGTGTAGACATTTTGCTCCTTGAGGATGCTGATTTTTCCACCAGAGTTCCCAGACCCCACTAAACTACAAGTAACAAAGTTGAGCTATATTTTTCCTGGAAGCTGTTGTCAGACAAGCTCTGGGAGCTGGGTTTTTGATTTGTTTTCTGGAGGTTTTTGGGGGGTTGGGGTGGTGGCGGTTTGGCTTTTTGGGGATTGTTTTCTTTTTTTCCAGATGCTTTTATTCTTTTGCTTGTTAGGAAATACAGTTTTTCAGTGACGAGCACAGGCTGTGGGACAGGTGCTATTTCACACAGCGCTGCTCAATGTTTCGTTTTCCTGGAGGATGACAGGAAAGTGCTGAAACAGCTCAATGAGAGAAGTTTTGCTTAGTCCTTTAAGGGGTCTCTAAAAACTTTGGGGAATTAAAAGAAACAAAGTTCCTGGTAAGATCAGGGAAGTTCTGCTGAGTAACAAGAAAGAGAAACACTGGCTAACGTCTTTGTAGCTCCTTTACCATATATCACAAAGGAGGAGGGCAAAGGGTTAGTGGGAACTGCTTGTAATTGTAGGTTTCAAAGGGTGTGATTACAATTTGTCTCTATTGTGAAAGCCCAAGTTTGGAAATAATTGCTTTAACTTCAGCTCTGTTCCTTTTGCACTGTGTTTAAAAACCCTCAAGAGTATCTTTAGAGCTGCATGTTCATCAGTAACTGGCGAACTGACCCTAGCACATAGGACCAGCATTCCTGAGCTCAGATAATTTTCTTTGAGTCAAATACAACCAAAAGCTTTACTGATGGAATTGAAACCTGAAGTGTATGGACATCAGACAGCCCATCAACAGCAACACAGGGTAGCTATGCTAAAGACATAAATAGCATTAGCAGCCCCAGTGCAGTATTATGTCTGCTGAGCTCTCCTTTCACATTTGCCTGCTTTTAGGAAGGTGGAGGTTTTAGCTATATCAGTTACTGGTGACTTGTGCAAGTATGATTCCTTCTTGTAAGCAGAAGAAACTTACCATGTATCTTTCTGAGGTATGCCTGAGATATCTTACAAAGGAAACAAGTAAAACTTCAGAAACCTCATTCTGGCTTAAAAAAAATAGACATGCTACTCTTGCTCCAGCCCTCAGTTTGCATTCCCTTTCTACTAGGGTAATAAAGTAAACACATAATGTAGTGATTAATTTTGTTACTCTGGCTGCTGACTGAATATTCACCTTTTTTGCTTTCTCCCTTCACAGTTTACCATTCTACTATATTCAACAAAGCAGTTCACTCCAAGTAAAAGTAATTCCTGTTTGTAAGCCCAGCAGAACGCCTGCATAGCACAGGCATACAGTCCATATATATCCACTATAACTAATTTAACTTAAACCTTCAACTTACATTTGCTTGTTGGAGAAATAAGAATAGATATATCACTTTCTTCAGCTTTAGAAAAGCCAGTTCAAACTATTCCACCCAGATGATTCACTAGCCCAGCACAAGGTACAGCCCAAATCCAGCTCTCACAGAGGTTTCACTCAGATCTGTCCTGTGCCTGCAGCTTCTTCCCATGGTCCTCCAGAAGCCTGGAGTCTGTTTAAATCTCAGTCTGAGCTACCATTAGAATTTACAGTTCTGCTAATAGCCTTTATTAAATCCCTCTGTTTTTCATTACACACCTGGGAACCCAGACTTTATTGTTATAGTCTACTGTGTGCCAATGTCTCCTGATTCCTCAGTGCTTTGGAACTTCACCCATTTGGCTGTCTTCAGTTCTACACAAGAGATATGCTTCGGGGCACAGCAGCCAGGTGCAAATGACTACAGCTGGCTTGGTGGATTTATCTGTTTTCTTTGCTGTTGGGCTTATTTCCATCACCAAGGACTCTTTGGTGCCCAGGTTACAACACTTGCTTTTGCAAATTTAACTCCTGTTCTAGTGTCCAAGAGCAACAAAAGCCAGCAGCAGTGAAAGGTTTGCTGCAGGCATCTGTGGCCACAAATAGCTTTGCTATATTGTTAACCACTCTGCAGTACAGTGCACCATGCACTTCGAAGTACTCCTGCAAATATTAATGAAGGCTCAAGCCACCTCTCATTTATCTCTGTTTTGCAGAAGGGTAGGATAGATGGAGACCTTTCAGGGATTCCCTTGGGGCTGCACTGAGGCTCTACAGCATAATCAAGATTAAAACCCTAGTAGTCATTGCATCAGCCCAAAACTGTACTGCACTGATGGACCAAGGAACAGAACTAAGGAGTCTAGTTTCTCAGCCTCTAGCCCTTCAGGGCTGACTAGGCACCCTTGCTTATAGTCAAGGGTAATTTTAGTCAGTCAAAGTTGTAATTTATTACTTCTCTCCTGGCATATTTTTCTTCTGAGGTTAGGGGCACTTACGAAGATTGCTTCATGCACAGTGTTTGTGTCATTCTCTGAAGTCAAATGGGAAGTACATCCATACTTTGCTTCCACTCCTATCATCCATGCCAGGGGATCTTTAATACTTGATCTTTTTTGAGGTCAGTGTTTTCCTCCCTTCTATTTTTGTATTCAGAGGAAAAATAAATCCTTTTTTCGGATCTGTGCAGAGCAACCATGTGCATTTTCAGCACCTAGGAATCTCTGATCCCCAGAGAGCTGCCTAATTAAACATGAACTCACTCCCTCACCCAAGCTCCATGGCTCAGCTGCTATCATCCTGCTGTACTGCCCCTAGCCAGGGTCTGCTGCATGGCAGAGCAGTTAGTTAAAGATGAAGAAAAGAGGCTTTATTGCCTTTGGTGTTCACACATCACAGCTGTCATTCTTAAACCACTTAATAATTGTTTTTGCTTTTGGTGGATAAGGACTATCAGGGCAATGCAGTTTCTTTACATCTTTCCTGTGAGTAGCCTGATTGCATTTGGGGGACTGTGTATGGAAATGGCTCTACTTAAAGCATAGGTGCTGAAAATAGCCAGAATAAAGTTCCTGCAGCAGGGAACACAGTTCCAATAGAGCATGTAGTCAGATGCTCATGTGCAAAGTCAACATCATAGGAGTCAGGAGGTCAAGTTACTACATTTCTCCTCTCTGCTTATTGTCTGTCTGCTGTCATTTAGCTTGTTTTTGTTGTTGCCTCTTCTCAAGCTGCCACCATTCTGGATGTAATGAAATACAATTTGAAAAATGAAGTTCTTACTATAGAAAAGACTAAGAAAAACACATCCAGCCATCAGACTCTGACAGTCTCCCATTCCTTATCACAGGCAGACGTTTAGAAAGCTTCTACAAGCTGGTCAAGCTGACTTTGTTTGGGAGGCACTATTGTACTGCTCTTCTCTTCTGCCCCTGAAGCAAACCTTCAAGCTTAAAGAGGAAAAAGAAAATATAGATTGTAATCTGTTTCACATAGTTGCTCTGCAAACTGTTTTACAGAGTTACTTAAGAGAAAAAGAGCTGAAGATGAAGAGGAAGGTGAGCAGATAGTGAACACACACAGTTTTGCTGCCAGTGTATCAGGATGTTCTGGGAAAATCCCAAAAGCTCATTTGGCAGAAACAGAGGCGAATATCGTGCCTTATGAGCAGGAGCACCCAAGGTAATCCTGAAAAGATCTGGATTGCTGTGGCTCTGTGGGATTAAGCACGAGTAGCTACCCATTTCAGTCTGGATCTGCTCTCTGCCTTACAGAACCACAATGCTCTGGGCAATTCCAGTAGCGTTAACAGGCGCGGAAAGTGACCCTGCTTGTGTGCCGCGCCTCATCTCTGTTAACATCTGTCTCGGTCACAAGGAGGAGCACTTGGCCTCAATTTAGCTAATGGGAATGCTGCAGTACCCAGAGAAGCGCATTAGACAGCGACTTCTTGGTCTTGTTCTTGGTTTATTCACTGTTGATAAGAAGCTTATTTTATAAGAGCACTGTGGGCTCGCCAGTTCACTTTCATAAGCCAGTATCTGAAATAAATGCTGCAGCTGTCTATCTAAGAATAGCTGTGTTGCTGTAAGGTATCTTCCAGCATACTCTGGAAGAAGAGTGCAGACATCCTCAGAAAGCCCCATTATAATCCTATTATAGTGCTCTTTCTGCCAACCATTCCAGTCCCTTTTATACCAAAGGAGTCACTTCCTGTATGTGCGTGCCTAGAAACAAACGCAGGGAAATCCTTTCAAACCATTTGCAGGCTTCTTCCCAATATGCCTGAAGTACACAGTCCTACTTCAGGAATATTTATGCCTATCAATGCTGAAAATTTCCAGTGCTGCATCTTGCATTGCATTGTGAGCTCTGCTCAGTGGCTTTGGAGGATCCAGGCTGAGATCTTTGTGCTGTTTGTAATCTCTTTTTTATTTTTCACCCACTGCCACCAGTGTCGAGTTTAGTAGACACAAAGAGTGGAAGAGCCATTTAAAACTTCCTCTGTTACAGCAAATCTTGCCATCACAGCAGGTCCACCACTTAGGTCTCATGGTCTGTGTGCCTAGGAGAAATATGCTCTGCTTTTGCCTATGTTCCTTTTATCCAGGGTCAAGTACAGCTTTTTAATCACTAAGACTGATTGATTCATCACAAAACTCCCTGAAAATATGCTAATAAGAGAAAATCCAAGGAGAAAGTAAACAGCAGAGTGGCATTGACACAGGTGGAAACCTTTAACTGCCTTTTGACTGCTAATCAAACTGTGATGCATAAGTTTCTGTTTGAACTGAGCAAAGTAAATACTCTTAACCCAGAAACACTTAGGGGAAAAAAATGCCAAGAGACTCATAAAACCATCACTGCAGTATTTGCATTGATGATTTTAACTGGCACTTTGCAGTGTGGCATTTCATTCGTGTGCTGAAGGCAAAAAATCTATCCCCAAGTGAAAAAAACATTAAAGTAAAAAATGAATATCAATAAAACAGGATATAAAACCAAGAAATAGCTGTAAATGTAATTGAAAGCAAACTGCATAAAGCTCTAGAGTGAGCTTTCCCTTTCTGTTCCAGAAGACTTTCTTCTTGCACTGCAATGTGATCAGTATTCAAACCTACTTTCTTAAGAATTTACTGCTTATAGTAATATTCAGTCACCCTTCAGTCACGGGCATTTGCCTGTTTGTTTCCATACCTCCTAAAAATTAACCAAGAACAGATATTAAGCCTTCCTCTTCTCACCCTCTGATCTACCAGTGCTGGAATGAATAGAACCGACATCTTATAGATTGCAACGGTGATGAAATGTGGGAAGTGGTATCTAAGGAGCTGAACAGGTAAGAGAGGAAAAAAACCTCACTGAAGACAGGAAATGTAAAATGGTTTTTGTTCCAGCAATGGGTTTTCTCCCCATAGACAAAAATGCTGGAGTTCACATGACTGCAAAAATACTACTACCATGTAAAAGTTGGCTCTGCTATGAAAAATGTGAAGTGACTTTTCAGTGCAAATTCACAGTATTGCCAAGGGGTAAAGTGCTCTCCTTCAACATTGAAAAAGGCAAAAGAAAATAATACATTTCACCCAGAATCAAGTAAACAAACAATACAAAACATTTTCACATCTGAAACTCACAGAGCTGGCACGTGCGGGCAGTCTCATACACTGAACATCAGTGTTAATGATACCATTGCTTCATATTTCTATGTTTCTATGAAATGGAAATCAGTCTAGCATACAGAAGTCTGCAACTATTGTAAGGACATTGAATTTAGCTGCTTTCTTAGCTCTCACATCTGACTCCGCATAGTCCAGGTTTATCCTGCACCCCGACTCTTCTCTGGGATGGTGGAGTGCCTTGCAGCCAGATATTGTGTAAAGCTGCCCTTAGCTGTCTCTCATGTGAGATAAGGAGGAGATGGGGAGAAAAAACGGGGAGTTGCACTAACTTCTGGGACCTCAGCTGCAATGAGGAGTCTGTTCTCTTAGATGTGGGTAATGGTAACAGTCTACACAGTACCCACGCGCTAGCAAAGCACCTACTGAAGGGAGACTTTCTCATGAGAAGATGATTCCTTTGTGTTCGCTTAAACTTAGTAATTCAGCCTCTTCCATTGCTAGTTCCCTCCACACTGCAGTTTTGGTTTTGCCATTGAAAGAGAGTTTTCCAATGCCTGGTGCTTCAATGGCTGAATGGTTGGCTCAATTTCTGCACTTGAATATAAACTATTTCCAAATAAAGGTGGCACATAGTAAGCCTTATTATGAATGATTGCTTATCTAGAAAGGGAGGTGTGAGTGTAATGCAGTGAAGAAGAGAGAGCAGTAAATGGGTATCTCACACTGGGAGAAAACAGCTCTGATTTCTATTATCTCAGTAATAAATGGCTGTTTGACATTCTTCAGTGCTGCTATATATGGTTTGATGTTACAATGCACCCTGTATAACTCAGTTACTCTATGCAAGAGGCTGTTGCACACTTCCAAAGTCTAATATATGTGAAAGAGTAATTTCTGCAAGGAGCTCAGCTCTGTTGCTGGCATGGATTTACTGAGGAAACTGATTAGCAACCAGTTATCTAGGTGGGATTTTTAAAAGCGTGTGCATTTAATATTTTATCATTTCATACAGATCAAATAAAATGCTAAGTATAAAGTAAATGCTATTGTTAACCTGTGAAAATGAGCAGAATTTACTGGAAGAATATGTTGTATGCTGAATTAAAAGAAGTGGATTCTTTGCTGGGAAATAATTGCTTTTCAAGTTGACTATTTATTTTATTTACTTTCTTTTCCACCTAGAAGTGTACTAGAAATGAGATGCAAGATTGAATAGCAAATGCATGGGAGATCATGTATTTCTTGATAAAATACCGTGCCTTGCCTTGGATGAGATTTAAAAGCAATTCCTTTGGATTGATGCTCAGCCACATCCTCATCTGTTGTCATCCTCATTTTTCCGGCAGATAAATACTCTGTGCCATTATCCAGGTCACTTCGCTGATGAAATGTTTTAACAACATGGGCCCTAATATGGATTCCCTGACACTGGTCATTGATCATTACCCTTTAAGCCTTGTGAGCCAGCACACTTTTGACTCACCTAATAGCCCATTCATGAGGTCCATCCTTAGCTTCCAAATACAAATGCTGCAGAAGACAGTGTAAAAAGCATTACTAAATTGCATCCTCCTGTCTTCCTTTAGCATAATTGTCATGCTGGATGTTTTTTTCAGCACCCTTGGAGCTCCCACCCAGCCCCATGAGTTTTTCTCTAGATAGTTCCTTGCCTCTTACTCCCCCACATTAGAGGAGATAAAATCAGTCTTGGTCTTTCCTCCCCAGCTACATGACTTATGGACACAGGCAGAAGAGTCCATGGTCTGATTGTGCTTGGGCAAACATTTGAGCTGGACGGAGGACTCCAGATTCAGGTCACAAAGCTATGCCAGACATGCTTCACAGAAGAATCATCTTCCTGACTTCCCCACTCCATTCTATACTTAACTTCCCAAGGATCATTAACCATAAGCTTGTACCTTGTTGCCACATCAATTCAGTGGAGTTATTTTTCGGCTGCAGTTATGCTTCAATTTGGAGTATTAATTTCCTTTAACACTTGCCCTATTAATCACTTTAACAATCAAATTAAGACAATTATTTTAATGAGCTAATGGATTATACAGAGCAGACGATACACATTTATAACCGCTTACACTGGAGCACTTTTATAAAAGTCAGCCTCATCAATAATATATTAGACCATAAATGTACTCCTATAGGGTCAGAGGAAGGGATGGGAAAGTGTTCTGTTTGACTGATTTAAATATGTCTTCATCTCTGTGGGAGCTTTTATGTGCACTGGGTCTATTAAAATCAAGTGCTGGCCATTGAAAGGAGAAGCTGTTATTTTTTTCTAGGATATTACTGCTTCATAGCAAGGTATTCTCTTTCAGAGTGCTTCTAACTTGGCTTCTGTGGCTCTGTCATCAAAATAAAGCTTTTTTACCACATTTTTCACATATTTTTTCAAGTGAATACCGCATTACAGTATTCCACCCATCTCTCCCTTGTTTCAGAGCTCTTTACTTCTCATGTGGAAATTTTGGCCTGAGGAAGTGAGAAATTATTCAAGTATTGAGTCCTGGCACCTTTCATATTTCTCTGGTTAAAAGCATGATTTCTTGTGGAATTCTACCCTGCCAGGGCAATTTAGATTGGCATTTACAAGAAATAGAAAGACAGCACAGTTTAGAGTAGAGGGACCAAATGCAACCTGTGCAAGAATGTATTGACATGCTTTCATCCTATAAGTCCTGTCAGGCTTTTAATAGGCTAAGGTTTTGTCATTGATGCTCATAAGGCTTTGAAGAACTTGAGACAAAAAATGTTCTTGCCGTAATTAATATAAGCCATACTTTTAAAAGATGTCAGTAGCAGCTGAGCATCTGAGAATGAAAAGAACAGGAGAAAATCAACCACTTAGAGGCACTCTGGTTCCCTGCCTCTCTCCAGTAGAGATTAATAAGATGCGACTGAGTGGAGAGCACCAGCATCTACCATTGGAGCTAAAATATAGTGAGAGAACTCATGCTGAAGGATTTTATTTGGACCAATTTCTGGGCCCAAGTCTTCTACTCAAAAGCAGCAGGTGCTTGATGAACTCTCATGGAAAATACTTTTCTGTGTTATGTGCATTTGCACAGGGAGCCTTATGCCACCTACAAAAATGGTGTCCTCATCAGCCCCCATCTTTGTGAACTTACATCAGCAAGCAAGCACTTGCATCAGGATTTCCAGACTCATGACACTCGAGATTGAAAGCAACTGTTTAAAATGTCTTTCTAATGGCAGAGATGTATCAACAAGGCTTTGCTTTCTGCAGTTGAATCCTATGATTGATCATACAATTTTGTTGCGCAAAAATCCATCTATATTCCTGAAGCAGTTTGAGCTAAGATAATACTTCAGTTATGTGGCTATCTATACCAATAAACTCTGGGACTTACAGATCTATTGGAATCTTTACAAGGGATATGTCACAGTGCTGTTGCAATAAATGACATCTTTCCAGTTTAAAGCATTGATTTCCAGAATCAAGGTATGTGCTTGTAGGTGGGATAGGAATATAAATGAAAAAGACTAAATCAGAATGACCATGGTGAGTTGGGGGGAGCTGAAAAACATGTTATCGCAACCACAGAGAAACGGTTACTTTTTTGAGGGTTATATTTACAGTGTACATACGAATGAGTCACTTGACTGTCCTCAGTTAGGAAGAGTAGGTAATAGAAAACAGCATGGTTATGCATACATGGTGCGTAAGGACTCTAGGACCCTACCTGATAGCTGCCAGCCTGAGAAACATTAAAGAAATGTGTTTAGAAGAAGCTGGACTAAGGATGAGACTTTGGCTATGTCTATGTTAGCAAGTAGTGCAGCTCAATAGTCGAGGACCTATAGCATGAAACAACTGATTATCCTGACTTAATAGCCATATTACGAGTTTTAATGCTTTTTTTGTAGGCCAGTTCAAGTATGGTCACATAAACTAAATGCCTAGCAGGCACTGCCACACATCATGGGATGTAAACAAAGCACATTTTCTCATTCATTTTCTTCTGAAAGAAGTCCAGGTTGCACACTCTATGCCAATGAGGGTATGTGCTTCAGAAGCATACCATACTATGATTTGAATTAATGCCCCCCTAAACGCTCACAGAGGTTCTACCTGTCAGTTTTGATGTTAAGATTGTACTTTAGGGTGTTCTGGGTGCATTTGTGTGGCACAGAAGTATATTTTTAAAATCTGATGAAATTAAGATCTTGGGGTAAATATATTTGACTTCTAAATTGCTTGATGTCACTTTGACACAGGGCTGCCGTAAGTCTAATACACTGTTAGTATAATTCTCATTCTTTCTGTGGTGGAGGCCACATCAGCATTAAAAATTTGGGCACAGAACCAAATTAAAATGAGATAGGAAAAGCTGTGCTCTAAGAATCCTGAAATGCTATTAGAAAGCTAAGTGCATTAAATGTTGTGCTTTTCACTTTCTATCCCAAATACTTCCTTATTTTCTACCATGCACATCTGCGCAGAGATACTATTTCCATGATTTATATATGGTTTACTTTTATTAACACTTCAGCAGAGCTCCTTGCTGAAATAAATAAGATAATAAAAAATTATTGCCACGTTTATCACAGGTATAAAACCTCAGTCATTACTTATTTCTTGCTACCCAAAAAAGTCAAGCTGATGCTTTCTCATTTGCAGAGCTTATTTGCATAGTGTTTGAAGTTCTCTATCTATGCGGTTTTCTTCAGATCTCTGTAGGGCCAAGATGAGGTTAAAACAATTCCTTCTGTTTTTCCATGTCATCATTGTCTTGCTGGAGTGAAGCAAAGTCAAATGTTATGGTCTTATGCTTTTACTCTACTTAAATGACAATCTTCACGATATCTTCCAGACTTCTATGAATTCTTACTACTAAAATGTTAATGCAGTAATTCAGCGAAAGTGATCTGAATTTAAGGACTCGGTGTATTATCTGCAGACCACAGCTCAGAAACCATTCAGCTAGACAGTCCAGACACAGTGTAATACTGGTACCAGTGCCCTTAATTCAGCTTTCAGCTAAATGATGTCTCTAAGAAAAGCAGTGATATGTCTTTGCAAATGGCCCCATAATCATGTATTGTTCCCGTCCTAAAGGGATCAATATCCATCGTCAACACAGCAATTCACCAGACCATGAAAACAGTGAAAAGGAGAAATAAGCCTCAGGAGAAAGGATGTTTTGGTGGGTTACACTTGAACCTATGCACCAGAGGACAAATGGGTTGGAGACCTTTCTCTTAAGGTCAGCCTGAAGGCGGCTGTGTGAGGTTTCAAGGTAGTCCTGCTGTAGGACAATAATGGGGCTGTGCTACAAACATCAACTGTTTTCAATTTGTTATGGACAGTAAAGTTGACTTGAGATAGGTGGCAACAAATGAAAGAACAATATATGAAAAATCAAAAACATTACCCAGGGTATGAAACCGGTGTTAAAGAGCAGGAACACACCACAGAGAAAGGAAGATGCTGGTTTCAAGGATGACCTGAAAAAGAATGATGAATGCTTTCCAAGGAAGCAAAGTCCTTTACCTAGCATTTGAGATGAGCTATGTTTCCCTGTCAATGAAATTTATTGGTCCTGTTCTTCACAAATCCTCCTCATCAGAAATCCTCATCATCAGAAATCCTCAAATAAAAGCCATCTTACTAAAATAATTTATTAGGAAACCCTTGCTGGCTCCCTCACTACAAGCACTCTATTAAGCAAATGAAATAGAGGCCTCCAGGCTCTCTCCCTTTTTATTCCTCCTTGTGATTAACTGCATACTAAAAAAGAGAGCAAGTAGGTATAAATTTTATATAGGTCCATCTGAATGGCAAACCAGTATAACTTCAACAATAAACAAGGTCCATATTTCTGTGGAATGTTTAAGTGTAGCATGCATATGCACTGTGACTCTTCCAACTCCACTGTTTCCTCTCAAGTCAACAAGCTTCCAGGAGAATTGGACACCCCAGCTCCCAGACTGTATGTGTATACTATTGCTGGCAGCTCTCTACACAGGATTCAGTCCCTGTTGCTTTTCATATGCAGGCTTCAGCATTCTCAGGGATCAAAATTAAAAGCAGCACTATAAACAAAGCTTCAGCCAGGGAATTTTGTTCCTAGATCTTGCTGCAAAACAGGGTGGGTTTTGGTTGCTGGTATCATTTCTGCTCCTGTAATCTGGCTCAATTTTTCTAGAAACAAGGACAGCAAACCAAACATTAGCAAAGCATAATACACTTACAGTTCTGGCAAAATGGAGGGCTAATTAAGAAAGCCTGATAAATGCAGGTACAGAGGATTCCATGTACCCAAACTCCAAAGCTTGAAACAGGCATCTATCACAATGTGTCTGCCAGCAAACATGCTTGCAATAAAAAGAAAATAATCACCAATAGCATCCTGGAGCCATGTATTTATAAGGGCACAGTGAAGTTCATTTCATTTTATCCACATGAGTACTGCATCCTGCCCAGTGACTTAATAACATAGAATGGACTCTATTTACACTTAACCATGGTGAGTATTATGGGAATGCATTGACTTTTCTTCCTTTTCTATAAAACATTTATTTTATATACCTATTAATTAATCATTATCAGATTCCAAATAGGTAAGATTGAGTCCTTTGCAAATGCAGACCTCAATAGTGATTTTACAATAATCGACTGAATCCAGCAATAAATTCCGGAGAGAGAAGTCATTGACCTTTAGAATAAAATCCAACATGTCTATGTCTCTTGAATTCCATTCTGAGGTTGTCTGCAGCAGGTGGCCCAAGGCTACTACTGTCTAAGAGCAGCTGAACATGGAAGATTCTGCTTTCAAGCCCACTCATATCAGCACTCTTGGTTGTATTTCACCATCAAGATGACAAAGCTACTCTAGCCAGTACTATAAATGCTGGATTCTTTCTTCCCTTTTCACTAAAGTTTGTCTTTTCTGGTGTTGAAGCTACAAAACAATTGCAGAAATAATGCCTCCTTGTATATAACAGCTTTTGGAAAGTTAGTAGAATGGCAAAGTTTTATTTAGCTGATAAGCAACATCCATTTGTCTCTATTGCAAACAAAGATTAGAATGTAGGAGACAATACTGGAAATAAGTATAAATAACATTTATCCAGAAGTTTTCCTTCAAAATAGAAGCAACTTTTCCTACTATTACTGTTATTATAGTCTGCATGCAGGCTGCTGACCCATGCTAACCATTTCATTAAAATAAACTTGTGGTCTGAAAATATGCCAAGTCACCTTCTCACTCTGCTTCAGAGAAGACCTTGGCTTTTATGCTTGGAGACACATGTATAGCTCACCCACTGTAATTTCATTAAGGCTGCAGAATCTTGTTATCAATTCCTCATTTAATGCAATTTACAGAAAAACATCGGTGAGGCTAAAATAAAGAGGAGAACTTTTTTCTCTGTTCTTTTTATTGGTAACTTTCCAATTAGAGTTCACAGTTCAACTTTAGCTGTTTGACTGAATGCTTGTTCATCTGTAACAGATCAGTGTGTTTATGAGCATATCCCCACTGGGGAAAGAGCTTCCCAGAAAGGCACTGCTGGAAACAGTCATTCATAGAAATGACTCAAAAAGGTCATTTTGGCTAAATACCGTCTCATAAACTAAATATGTAATCATCCCACACTACTCCTATATATGGTCTTTGGGATCCTGCCTCCATGAAGCAAAGAGGTATCTTTTCCATTCTCTTATGCATTCAGCCTGATGCTCTTAATGCAGAGTTTAGAAGCTAATAGATTTTCAGGGAATCTTATGATAGTTCAGATCCTCTTGGAAAGGGTCTACCTGTTAGGCAAAGGTCAATTTTATACTTGAAGTGTAGGATAGAGGTAAAGAAGCTAAAGCAAACATAATAAGTTAAGCTTATTAATATTGTTACCTATGACAGCATTTACAGGGTAGTCTACATTCTGCTAAGACAAATGTTTTTGGTCTAAAGAATAAAGCGTAGCTTTGCTTTAGTATATTACTGTTGCTAGCTCCTGATATTTTTTATGTGATTCACAGGAAACTCAGCTTGTCTTCATATACCTCCTGCAGTCTGCAGATTATTTGTCCTAATGATTTGGCCTAGGTTGAAGTGCAGGCACACAAAAAGTAAATTTCTTCCGAGGATAGAATCAAAAATGGTTTTGGAACACAGGAGCCCATGAGGAAAACATCTTTCTCTTATGAAATGACTGAGCACTGGTAGCTCCTATTATCATCCCTTGAAGAACTGTGGATGATTTCTATGTTTAACAACAGAGGAAACGAGGCATCTAGCTGTGGATTAAGTCTAGAAAACTACGGTTTGCATCCAGCAGTGTAGGGAGCCAAGGAGCACAGTGCAAAGAGAGCCTTGGCTAAAAGCCAGAAGAATTTACTTAGATTCCTCAGATAAGGTGTTTCTTTCATTGTTTCTGGACAAATTCTAATTGAAATACTAACAGGTGCTCCAATTCCACCATACAATATTACACATTCATGTCACACTTTTTATTTCATCCCTTTTATTTTTTTCCACCTGTACTGGTTCTTCTCTGTGAGGAAGAAAGTGCTGACTTCAGTGGTAGGTTGTTCAGTTCAGTGCTTCCAGAGAGGAATCAGCATCTTGGAAATATGAAGAAAGGAAAATGCTCATAAATTCAGAGTGCACTGACATTTGACATTGTACACATGCATGCTTGTAATATGTTTTTATCTTTTTTCTCTGCTATTGGTAAAAAGGAGAGTTACTTCAAGCAGAGAGAAATAAGAGAAACTGTGAGCTTTGAGTATGGTTCCCCTGATTTTACTGTTGTGAGCTTAAATTTACAAGGTACTTATTGCAAGCACACAAGCACATTGCTCGGCTAGAGATGTTCATACATGGTGTACTCCACTGTTCTTTCCCAAATGACACCATGGAAGGGCTTTGATCACTCTACTCCCAGTATTAGCCATTGGAAGAAATGTATTCTCTCCTGTAAAAGATTTGCTTCAAGGTTCTTAAGCAGAACCATGTTTGTTCCTCCTGAACCCAGGGAACTGTTCTCTTCAGGACTGCTTCTCTGGATTGCTCAGCATTCTGAAATGAAACCTGGTCTATTTGTTGTCTTGCCAAACCTAATTAAAATCAAGGTTAGCAGGTCATCTGGAGGCAACCTGCTTCCTCTGCCTTCCCTCAGCCAACATAAGTCATTAACTAAGTGTCTTTGAAAGCTGGAGGACTAACCTATTATGTAGACAAGCCGTAGTCACAAAGATGTTAAGAGCAAGCTTTAAACTCTTTTTTGTTGTGTTTCTTTGCTGGTTGGTGGGGGTTTTGGTAATTTGTGTGTGTGCCTCCCTCTTTATGCCCCTGCCCCAGTAGCTAACATTCCCCCTGACAGGGAGCAAATCCATATGGAAGAATGGCCTTCTGCCTTAACTGATCCTGCCTCATCCTTATTGTAATGCCTTATGTTTTTTGTTTCTAACTGTAGCTAATTATATTTTCATAAAGGTTAATTGTTCCAATGAGTTGAAGGAGAGTCAGCAAATACCCATGGGAAAATAAGTGCTAAATGCATGACTCTTTGGAGAGCTACTCATACAAAACACTGAACTTCCCAATGTGATTTACACAAAGACATTGTAGCTGCATTGTCTGCAGTACCCACGCCTGTGTTTGTCTCTTCTCTGACACTTCTCTCTTCTCACCCTGTTCCTCTCCATCTCCCTGTGCTGCTTCTGCATGACTTCTCTCTGCTTTCAGTACGCACTGGATATTTCTCTGTCCTTTCTTTTCTCTCTCTGCCTC
>JAOEHY010035961.1:52143-62333 GCA_025447955.1 Psilopsiagon aurifrons
CCCCCCCCCTTCTTAAATATGTTACCACAGACGCATGGTAACATTGCTGATCCTACCTTCGATCACAGGGGAAAATTCTAGCAGCTTCTCACAGAAACCACCACTGTGCCTCCCCCCACTACCAAATCCTTGCACACAAACGAAATACACTGTCTCACTTGTTAATTTTGCCTGCTTCTGTATCACCTCCTGAAATGAGATAAAATACGTGACCTGTTGTGGCCTTCACCTTGCAGGTCTGTATCCTCAGGCAGGCATGGAAAGCAACAGAGGCTGAGACAAGTAGAGAATATGTTCATTCCTGTGTTGTATCAATGATAAATCAAGGAACAAAAATAGAAAACAGGCAAGACTGAAATCACCAACTTGGCTGCCTGGAACAGTGAGTTTCCAAGTTCTTCTTTGAGCCAGGACAAAGATGCTTTTGCTTTTCTCCTACTACCCTTTTTCTTTCTCCAAACTGGAGAGAACGTGAGAACTTCAGAGAAATTGTACTCTTCTTGATACTGAGTGACTTACACTTTGCTTGGGCTCTTTGTGCAAAAGTTAGCAGCAAAACAGTTCTATAATTGTCTTCATATACTAATATTCTAGTATGCATGCACCTTCATGTTAACTAAAAAATAATATATGGCTCAAAAGCCACTTGGGCTTTCTTTAAGAATCACTGTATTACTTTTTCTAAATGGCAAAAAAAACCCCCAAAACAACAAAACCAAACCACCCCAAGTCCCTACAGGAATCTGAGGTCTGCAAAGAAATGGGTGAGAATTTCACTACAGGAGGCTTCAAAGGGAATCTCTTGCTGCCCAGAACTTGAATTTTTGCTCCTTCATTCCTGAAGATTACATCCGTTAAGCTTTCTCCTCCCCCTCTGCCTCAATTTTTCTATACACGGATATTTAAATGCAGTTACTATTTTAACTGCCTTTTAAATCCAAATGTTGCCTATTAGCCAATGTTTTGCACTATGCCTGGAAAACACAACATCAAAATATCCATCCAAATCCACATATGGCCAGATCATTAGTTGGTGTCAGTGCTTGCAGCTCTGCTAATGTTTTTGGAGCTGTGCCACTTTATGTGTGCTCAGTAGAATCCAACTGAAATACTCTCTTTGGCTTCTCTAAGATATAGATCTGGACCATTGTTACTACAAATGCTTTCAAAAATCTGGAGTACTTTAGATGCTGGGGCTGCTACTCAGGTAAACAATCGCATGTTGGAATACTTTCCTACTGCCTCAAACCCCATGAAGCAGAAAATGCAAGACCTGCTCCTGTTTATATTGGGGCGAACAATGATAATTTTCAAATTGAATTTAACATATGTCTGAAAGTTGCCTGGTTGCCCCAGCCAAAAAGTGCAGTTCACAGCTCCAGTTTCTGGCATGGCTGAATTCAGAGTGGACTGTCCATGCAGATCAAAATCTGATGTCTATGCAGCATCACTAGTGAGGCCTGAAATATAAGTTGTTCCTGGGTATGTGCCCAAATCTCTGTTATTTAATCACAGCATAGGTCAGGAAAATGTGAAAGGTGTAAATTCTGCTGCATGTTTACTAGGAAATGAGAGATCACCCTCAAATATGTGACATTACAGGGCTGAATAAAAATAGGAGCTTAACAGAAGATTAAATCTGTGGAAGCTGAGATTTAAATCCATCAAACCTTAAAACACCTGGTCAGCTTAGATGTTATGTATCTTTCCTTAAAGAGAATACTCTCAAGGCAGCATGATTTAGATAGAGCTTGTTGCCGGACCATGAAGTAGAAATGTTCCTGCTTGGCTTCAGACATAGGTTTTGCAATTGTAAGAATAAATGAAGTTGAAACCAGCTGAACCTGCCAAAGGGCATTTTAAAACCAAGAGAGGAGGGAAAATGAAACCTGAAACAACAAATGGAAGGACAAACAGTAATAATGCCAATAAAGTGAGACCAGCCACTCAAAGATAGGTCCTCCCTTGCCAATAGGTATTTAAGAAAGCAGGTAACCTATCTCCAGAAATTTCTCTACACAGAAGTTAATATTAGAATACTGGGAGAGGAGGAGCACCACATTAAACCATGTCTTTCATAAGTTAAGGTCCTTCTTCAAAGGATCAGATTTTGGATGCAGATTTAAGAAGCTGGCTGTGGAACAGCCCCAGGGGTCACTAGGCTTTGACGCAGAGTAGCAAAAGAAATGCAGATAAGTTTGCTAAACATGAAGCTGTCGCATCTGAGGGCTTTTATTAATTAGACTGACTCAGTCGCTGCTGTGAAATAAATAAAGCCTGGTTGGTACCATCTTTTGATTTTGCTTTTTCCACCTGTAGTTTCTGGAAGTGCCTTTGCATGAGAAGAGCTCTTTCCCTGACAATTTTGTTTTTCAGTTGTATTTTCGGGTAGCCACTGAAGTCGAGGGGAGACAACAGTCCTGGGTGTCAAGGTGAATCTTGCTCTCACTTAGAGCTTTGCTTCCACAAACCTTAATTGTGTAACGTTTTTCAAATTCTTCAGTGGATGTATCCTAATATAATCCTATAAATAGGGGAGGTTTAATAGCTGAGCTGGTGCTAACAAAGTGTCATTGGAAAAAGAGGAGGAGAAGAGCCTGCAATGATTTATATGAAATTTGCTGTGTTTTCAAGGATCTTGGCTGCACTCTTGTTCAACTGTCCCAGAGCTTAGCTGGACAGCCGGCTATCTGCCTTTTCACTTCCATGCCCCAGTTGAATCTCAGTGTGCTCGATTTTTCTTACTGAGGTTCCAGTGTCAGACAGGAGGAGCCTTTATGAGGTCGCCACCAAAACAAGGAAATTAAAGCGACTTTGCAAATTAAAAATTACTCGCTTCTTGTGGAGTTAATCTTGAGGTGTAAAAACTTCCGTATCTTTGGGTAAAGTCACAGTTTGGAAACTGCTTGGACAGAGGCAGAGCTGCATGGGGGAAAAAAAGGGTCCTATCTTCAGCAGGGGCAAATTAGTACATCTCTTGAATTGGAGAACCCATATTGATTCATGCCTGCTCAGAATCAAGGCTTAAACTTCTTTCAGTGTATGAATGGACTATTTGTAATAGCAAATAAAACCCCATTTAAATAAGATCCTAATTCCTATGAAGAAGGAATGTATGAGGCATTGAAAACTTTTTTGTTAAGTTCCAATCTCCATAATTTGGGAAGCACAAAAATTTGGTTGCACACAATGTATCATTTATTAAAACAATTTTTACTGACACTGCAGTTGGGTTGCAGGAACAATAATGTTGGAATGAGAGGAAGGAAATGTATGAATAAGAGAAAGTAAGCAAGCAAGCACCCTTTTTTCCAGACTGTGGGGCTGCATTTCCTCTTTTTGCCTGGAATGGCATAACCTGGCCTTTTGCAGAGTTAAAACCTTTGGGGCTGAAAGTTTGATGAAGTCTAGGCTATTGTTTTATGAGCCAGGCAGGGTAGACACTGGCTTTAGTCCTATTACAAAGGTATCTATGCAGTTATTTGTGTGGGCATAGGCACAGGAGATGCAATACTTGCTCACTGCATTAAAGTTGGAAGGGTGTCATATCAGAAGCCACCAGAAGCAAGCATTGCCTCAGACGGAACAAAGGTTGGAGACAAGTCAGTGTTTAAAAACACAAAGGGGAGTAATGGCTATAAACCCCTCTATGCTTATTTTTAATGCTGAAGCTTTGGAGCAGGTTTTGAAGAATGAACCTGCAGTATTATACTGCAATATACATACATGTGCTGTGATTAAGGCTCTCTACCTCTGCATATGCATATTTTTTATTTTTTATTATTTATTTGCCACCAGGAATGTAAATGGTACTTCAGAAATGTAAACCAAGCTGTTACCTCCTAAGAATTGCTTCCAATCTAAGTGCTTGGTAAGGCTCTTTAAGCAGCTAATTTGGAAATGCAACTTTTTAATGCTACTTTTCAACAACAGTCACACTGTATACAGAAATAGAAACCATTTGTATACAGAATATATATTCGTATATTGAACAGAAACCATTTGTTTTCCCCTTGAAATTCTGCGATGACTACCACAGACTGGCAGTGAGCAGGTTTCAGAGTGAAGCATTCCACTGGAGTCTTCATTATAGGAAAACTCCTCTCTCTGTCCTTCTTTCTATGTTATGAGATGATTTATTTATATTACCAAAGACCTTGAAAGCCAAAACCAGAGATGGATTCCTCTTGTGCAATGTACCAAACATGCAGCGTGTGAAGGCAGCTGAGTACCAAGCAGTAGGGAATTTATAATGCATTTCTGTTTCTGCTGGAGTGAGTCACCAAGATGACCCTGCCTGTCTAGGTTCAACTCTATCACACTTTGGCTGAAATATGAACAAGAGATCAACCATTTGCTGATTAAGTGGTGAAAGAAAACTCCTACTTGGAGCATGTGTCAGAATGACTCTATCGGGGACTTTAAGTCATAAGATTCCCAGGAGGACTATTGCTGCATATGCAATATAAATTATACAAGCCACCAGCCAGCCAACTTGGAGGCTCTTCAAATAGCTGTAGCTGCAGACCCCATTTTTATTTCCTTAAAGTTCTAGCTGAAAGTCTAAGAGAGGGGCTGCAAAGCAGTAGGATCAGCCCCTGGTCCAACTGGAAGTGCTTACAGCCCTTGGGCAAAGCAGCAACAGTGTAAGGAGGCCCAGAGCTCTGGGCAACAGCATGGGAAATCAGAAATGATCCC
This sequence comes from Psilopsiagon aurifrons, assembly GCA_025447955.1. Taxonomy (NCBI): domain Eukaryota; kingdom Metazoa; phylum Chordata; class Aves; order Psittaciformes; family Psittacidae; genus Psilopsiagon; species Psilopsiagon aurifrons. Next base: position 56,842 of record JAOEHY010035961.1, read on the forward strand.
TCTCATGCCCTGTTGCTGCTGGAGAGAGGGGAGAGCTTGCTGATGTGCTTTATCCAGGTGTGATTTGGGGGATGTTTCAGCAGCAGTGTAATAGAGGAAGCTCAAGGAGATTTTGCAGGCTCCAGTGCTGGAAAAAAGGGAATTTCCACTGAGTTTAGAAAAGTGCTGGCACCTATTTTGAGACAAGTGAAACGAATGGGGGATGCCAAGCAGATCTGCAGCCAGAGCATCTGATTAAATAGTGTGCTTGCCACTCCTTTGCCTGGCTTTATATCAGCCTCACTACAGTGACATCAGGGCATTTACCCTGTGTTTCTAGCAGCCTTAGAGAGAAAAAACATGCAAGCAGATTTCAATAAATCAGCCTGGCCTCATTAGCTCTCGTCAACTTGCTCTAACGTGTCCAGTGAGTATTTGGCTTAGGAAGAAGGTAGCATCCACAATACACAGGGCAGGGTTTGGCAGTGAGGATTTTCAGGCAATGACAAGTCAAAGCTCTATTGCCACAGAATAAAGCCTGTCAGAAGCACTGTCCTGTTTTTACTGTCAGTTACTGATTAATGCTGTGATTGCTGTGGCCATTTGCTGTGGCTCCCTGAGCATTGTCTGCTTGCAGACTATTGCAATGGGAACTGGGCAAGAGAGGGAAAATATTTTTGTCTCCACTGCTGAGAAGCTTTTAAATGAATGAAATTAATGTTCTTTTTCCAAATCAAAGACAGATTGACTTCTTGTGAAAAATTTAATAAGAGGCAAAATTAAGTCAAAAGGTCATAATCTTTCAATGAAATGCTCAACCTGCCTTCTTCAAGCAGCAAGATTTCTGTAAACACAGTCTGTCCTTCTGTGTGTTGGTGCCTGCTTGCCCCTCCTTTCCAAGGCATGGAAGGAAAAGCAGCCCTGTGAGAGCTGACATTGCTGCACCCTAAAGAAATTACACTGAGGGCAGGCATGAATGTTCCTCAGTCTTCTAGCAGATGGATGAAAAAATCTACCTGATTCTGAAAGCTGGAGGAAAAGAAGTGGCTTTATAGGGTTTCAGGTTTAAATTTCATGGCTGTTTTTAAATGATTCCTCCAAATATCCTCTAGCTCTTGGATTCAGGGAGACATTTAAACCTAGACTGTCCATGCTGCTATTGCTGTTGTTGCTGTATGAGGCAGTCACCTCACAGCTGACCCAGGCCATGTCAGGTTAGTGCAGGGACACCAGAGGTACTATGGGGATGGGGGAACGATGAGGGCAGCAGCTGCAAAGGCAGAGATCCAGGTACTGTTTGGGGGGAAGCTGGAAGAGTTTGTGAGGAGCCATGAAATCACTGAAAAGAGTCTCTGAGGTGCCAGAAAGGAGAATGCTGGGTTGGACAGTGCATTTTTAGACCAGTGTTTCTCCACAGAGCGGGAGCATGGGAGGAAAAGGGATGATTGTCATGGTGTCAGTCCTGCCCATCATGGAAGACAGCAGCTGGTGACTGGACAAGAGGTAATGAAGAAGTTATGTATCTCTTTTCTCAGAGAGTCTGAGTTTGTCATCCTGGTTTATACCAAAGGGAAGCCCATGGTGCGATGTGTGATGTGGCTGTGCTTCATGGGTTCCATGACTCAGGCAGTCTTAGGAATAGAAACTGAGGGCCATCTCAGATCCCACAGTTGCCTAATATGTGCCTCAAATACCGAGGTATTTTTTACTAGTGGTACAGTGCTGCAATTCCCAGAGAGCTGCAATCCAAAGCCTGGGAGACCTGAATCCTGCCAAGGTCCAGAAGTTGCCGGCTTCCTTAGAAGTGCTGTTTCCCCAGAGATTTTAATGATGGAGCTCTTTCTTTTTAGCTACAGAACATCCAGCAGAGAAGCTGCTATTGCATTTGGGTGATGCCTGATGCCATAGTGATGGGCAGCAATGTGAATCCAGCTACATTCAGTCAACAAGCCTAGAGCACTGATAAAGGCCAGCTCTCTGCTGGAATGTCTGCAGTGTTACAAGTCAGGTGTATGCAAGTACACAAGCATATCCCCAAGAGGACGTGAGAATGCCCCTGGGGAGGGGAGCAGAGCACAGCTCATACTCAGGATTGGTCCTTTTTCTCTCCTCTGGTATTCTCTGGCTGATATATGCATTAGCCATGACCAGGTTGAGGTCAGGCACTCAGTATGCAAGAAGGAGGACAGTATCTCTTGGGATATGGTCCAGCACACTCTCCTCATTTACCATCCCTCCAAGCAGCCATCTCAGAAATCCAGCTGGCAACACAATGGCTGGCTGCAGAAGAGTTTTAATGGGGCCAAATGAGAGCTAATTGTGTCTCTGCTAAAAAGCACAGGAGGTTCCAGTGGAAAGGTCAGGCTGTTAAAGGCTCCAGCATGCTGGGTAGGTAGGAGCTATTTCCAGTCAGATAGAGAGATTCCAGCACATCTCTTGCTGCCTTTTTGTTTCTATAGCAATAGCGGGGCTGTGCTGGGCTGTGCAGGAACTCAGACAGCAAATGGAAATACAGCCCCATACAAATGAGGGTGTCACTGCTCCAGGCTACCTGTCTTGGGGTGTGGGAAAGTCTTGGGAAGACACTGCACACCCTGTGCTAAATGTTTGATGCAGAGAGTTGTACTGAGTAAAGAAAAATTCTCCATTCATATACTTGCCACGTTACAGAAAAAGTGCTGTAGTGTTAATAGGAAAAGGCAGGAAGGAAAACCAGGAAGGGTCACGGAATGGAAATAAAAATGTTAACTAGAAATAATGTAATTTCTTCTGATGGTTTGGTTATTTTTTTAAGATATTGATGAATTTGATGCTAAGGTTTGTTTTTTTTTTTTTTAAGGATTTGATGCTGAATAGTTTTTAGACTGGTCCAAATGGCCCATGGAAATGCAGCTACAATATCCCCAGACAACATCTTTGGTTTCTCTTCCTTGTTCTCCTCCCTTCTCTCTTTTTTTGTTTTCTGGCATGACTCTGCAACTGCATAATATGTTGGCACTCAGGCATCATTTGGGAAACTAAAAGAAATCAGGAAAGCTGACATTTCCTTATATATGTACAAACCAAAAAGTCTGTTCTGTTACCACAGCAAACTCAGACTGTACTGGGTGCTGTGCATTTGCATAATAAGAGGCAGTTTCTGCTCCTAAAAGAACGTAGCATGCAATTAGGAAAACCAAGCAAGACTCGGTGGAAACTGCTATCTCTGCTTTTTCAGCTGAGGAACTGAGATGTACAGGAATTGAAGCATGCTGCAGGAATGCTGCATAACCCCTGAAAGCACAGGCCCCCTTCCCTGGGAAGCAGGGACTCCCACTGCCTCCAGCCTACATGAGTTACCTTCTTGCTAGCTGCAGTCCCCGTGCTCTGTACACTTTGTTAGGATGGTAGCACTCCTTTCTCAAAATCTGAGTTCTCAGTCTTAGTTAGTGCTTCCTGGTCATTAGCTGCTCCAGGTGGGAATTCATGAAATCCTCAGGGATATTTGAAATTCAGATGGAGAATTTAATTTTTCTTTTAGGGGGCTGTTTGGTTTTGTTTGTTTATTGGGGAGAGGGGAATTTGATGTTTTTTCCCAGACTGACAGTACTGCAGTCTCTGTTCTCACATGGGTTTCTTATCACCTCTCTACAATTCCTCCTCTCCCTCCTGCCATGAGCTGTCACATTACGCTTTGTCACTTCTCAGCAGTTCAACCTTCAATTCCAAACACATCCACACACCTAAGTACCTTAGAAATCAAAGAGAAATTTATCTAAAGTTCTGGCTTAGGTGAACATTCACCAGCAGGCTGATCACTCTAGCTTTAAACTAGTATCCTCCTGGCCTTGTGGCTACACACAAAGTAAGTTCTCAAGAAATCCTGAGTGGTAGCATTTGCCAGGCTAAGACTGGCAATCTTAAACCAGCCACAGCCAGTGTTTCCAGCTCCTGCCTCCTCAGTTGCTGCAGTTGGTCCCTGGGGTCAGAAAAGCATGAAAACTGTGGCCTTCCTTGCTGCTGGTGGTTAATTACATGCCCCCTGTTATATCCCTGAGGCTTGAAATAAATATTTTTCTATGCCTAGCAAAGCTAAACATAGCATTATGCTCCATTCCCCACTGACTCCCATTTTAATTTCCCCTTCAGCATCGCTTTTTTGTTTCCTTTGCTTGTAGCCACCAAGCATTTTAGAAGATTGTATAAGGAAAGTTCACTGATACTGGAAGAATCTTCCTTCCTTCTGGCTTTATTTCACAGGGAATCATAAACAGTGCTCCAAGGGAAGCACTGGACAAATTAATTAATATGAGCAAAAGAGGAAGACAATGGCAATACCTAGTGTGTGTAACGTGGAAGAAAAAAAGTCTATTTCTCAGTCATTCCTTTCTTCATCCATTTGAGAAGATAGCTCTCAGTCTGAGCTGGCTGTTGCATCTTAGCCTGAGTTCTCATTAATCCCTTCTTCACAGCATTTACCCTCAACCCAGGCCCTCAAATTCCCCAATAATGTATTGTCAAAGCTAATAGAAACAGGCCAAGCTTTCCCTCTCCCCTTAGGAGAGAAGCTAAGTAACATGGGGTTTCCACTTGCCTTTTTCCTAATGTACATACCAAGTGCAGTCATCATTAGGAGATAATTCAATCAGATAACATCAGCTATCAGAGCTAATCAACCAATACAAAACTGAGCTTGTGCCAGCCATCAGCAGAACCAGATGAGGAGGTAGCTTCTACTCTATTAATTAGTTTAAGCAAATGCACATCAGCGCATCCCTGCTGTGAAATCAACACAGGGCAGCCCTTCTCTGAGCCAGGTGTCCCACTGCCAACCCCATGGGGCCCACCCTGATCTGTCCAGCCACTCGCCAGATGTAGCCGTGTCTGCCCTGTTGTCCAGCCTGTCATTTAGCCTTGCCTGGGCTGCTCTTCCATCCCACATGGCTGCCTTTGTTCTCCTTGAAAGCAGACTTTATTTATGGCGGGTCCTAAAGCAATATTGAATCCCTGCAGGGGCTCATCTCCAGCTCAAGGAGAGAGTTACATGGAAAGGGAGAAAGAGAAATTTCTATCTGCCACTAGTGGGTATAGTCAGAAGAGGCAAAACCAAGTGCTGCCTTATAAAACATTCTCAAAGCCATGCCTTCTGGTTGGCAAAAAAAAACAAACTCCGGGGCTTGGGTCAGCTTCAAGACACCAGAGTGCAAACAGAAGTGAAAGGATGTTACAGAAACATTTACATTTTTGACCTGCATTTACATTTTAACATCTCTGTCTCACTCCACATAAATTCACCTGACTGGGTTTCAGTACCAGTGCCTGAAACAGGAAGCAGGAAACTTTCCAGATATACAAAACACCCTGACTGCAAAACAACGGAGTAGACCATTGCACTCCTGTGATTGCCTTTTCCCAGAATAAGGTACAAGTGAGTAACTTGGGCTGCTATTATACTTGTTGTTGATACAAATGTACCTCCAGGATCCCAGTCAGACATGAAAGCACCCTCTGGGAGAATGTGGCAGGTGGGGGAG
>JAOEHY010035962.1:0-28510 GCA_025447955.1 Psilopsiagon aurifrons
ACACTGGAAGCTGCTCTGAGGTCTCCACGCAGCTTCTCTTCTCCAGGCTGAACAGCCCCAGTGTTCTCAGCCTGTCTTGCATGGGAAGTGCCCTAGAACAGACCTTCCAACATTCACTCCTTTCTGTGCTCAAGTTGGCAAACCTGAGTTCAGTTTAGCTCTCAGAGGAAAAGCTTTGCTGAAAGGGTAACAGCAACAATGCTGGCCATCGCAGCTTGTGTCCCATGGAACCCGGCCTGAGCGTTGTATACCGGACAGGACCAATCCAGCTTGGGAAATCCCTCTTCCGACCATGATGTTACTGCAATTTGAGGCAAGTTCAGGGGATTTAACACAATTCTTATATCAAGAGGCTGAGGTACCTGTACTGATCCTCCATGCCGATCTGCAGCCAAATGAGATGTCAGGTACGAGGTATTGGTCTGCCGGCTTGGCTGGATCTCCCACTCCCCTCGGCGATCTGATGACGCCTGCTCACAGGTTCAGAAGCACGAGAGAGACACAGGAGAGGGCAAAAGGTGAACAAGGGGAAGAAACCAAAGGGTGTGTGTTAGTGAGTTAGTTTCTTTGCAAAAAGCAAGGCATTTAAACTTCTAGCTGGGCTAAAAATTCTTTACCAAGTACATCTCATACTTGAGCTGTGCCTGCAGTAATCTACTGCAGGAGTGGATTTCTTCTCCTCTAGCTGCTAAATGAAGAGTGAGCTCAGGTCTAGTCAGGAAGTTATTTCTTTACACGGCTTCATTTCCATGGGTTTCAGCATAGAAATAAACCCACTGACAATACGTTTAACTGCATCTGTCAGGTCACACACTCCAGAGCCACGGCACGGCAGCAAGATCAGATACACACGCTCCAGCTCCCTAAATACGTATTTTTAAAGTCAAATTTACAACATAAAACTGAGGCACGTTTTGTTTCACCAAAAGCCAGGTTCACACCCTGCTTCACCTGTCCAGTGCAGAAGGAAACATCCACCACACCTGCGTGACTGGAGGGAGGGTTGAGGGCTTTTTGGTTTTCTGCAGAGAAGTAGATAAGACACTTTTGCCAACAGTTTCTTCTTTACCCCCAACAGAGGCAAGCTTTAGGCATCTAAATTGTTAGAATTGTGTCTGGTTTATTAAAGGAACCACTTTGCACTTGCAAGTGAAGCTCCCTATGGGTCACATAGCTTTGATGACAACACATCCAGAGTTCACCTAAAACCAGGAGGATCTCAGGGCAACTGAACCCCACCAGCCAGCTGAAGGAACAATCCCCAAGACTGGGAAATGCAGGACAAACAGGTAGTTGTGTGTGAGCCTCACGCCAACAGCAGAGGACTTAGTGAAGCCTGAAGTGACTGATGGGACACATTTAAAAGGTGTCTCCCTGGATGCTGTATAAAACTGTAAGCAAATGTTTCAAAGCTGAAGCATCAGTTTGAACAAAAGAGGGCAAAGCAGCAGAGTCCCCAGAGCACATGGGCCTGGGGGACACCACAGACCTGGCCAGAAGCGAGAGCTCAAGTGAATAAATACCAGGGTATCAGCAGTGAAGCTGAGCAGCTAACCAAGGAGAGGTGCAAGGCCCTGCCCTTGCCCAGCACTGCTCTGTTACTCCCTGCCACCATCGGTGCGCAGTGCCACTGTGAAGAGAGAAAGAAAAGAAAGGAAAAGAAAGTGTTCCAACCCCCTGCCATGGGCAGGGACACCTTCCATAGAGCAGGGTGCTCCAAGCCCCTGTATCCAACCTGGCCCTGAATACTGCCAGGGATGGGGCAGCCACAGCTTCTCTGGGCACCCTGTGCCAGTGCCTCAGCACCCTCACAGGGAAGAGCTTCTGCCTTAGATCTAACCTGAATTTCCCCTCTCTAAGTTTTAACCCATCATCCATGTCCTGCCTCTACAGTCCCTGATGAAGAGTCTGTCCCTGGCATCCATCTTTTAAAGTTAAGTATCTTCACTTCCTAGAGGAAGACTACAAAAAGGAGAACACTTTTTATTAGCATCTTTACTGGGAACCAAATATCATAAAAGGGAATCAGCAGTTATTATACCTGGGAACAAAACAAGGCCATTAAATCTGGAGATCAAAGAGTCACTTGACCCAAACCCACGTCCTCAACTCACTGCTTGAGATGTTTAGTTTTTCTGTTTGTTCCTTTAGAGAAACCATTTGCTTGGTACCTAAAAGAAACATCCCTTGGAAGAAAGTTGTTTGTGTTTTGGTGAGAAGAAAGTGATTTCCCTTGCCTGTTTTGGTATTAAATAATTCAGCATCAGCATCTTAAATCATGTTTAGGTAAGGAAAATGACAAAAGCTGCACTACAGCATCAAGGCTATTTGTGAGGCTTGAAAGAACATGGATTGAAGCTGCCTGCATAATATTCTGGGACTAGGACAGATTTCTCTGTGTGACATACTGTATTTGTGAACTAACCTGCCTGAAAATGAAGCCAGGCGTCATTGTTCATTAAAGGAAACAAGATGCCTCATATGAAGGTCTGTGGTCAAAGCAACTAGAGACTGTCACCCAAAAAAGGGGTAGTGGTGTTAATGTATTAATCAGGCAGTGTATTAAAGCAGATCATTTTACTAGTGCCCCCAAACCAGTCCACACTAATCAACATGCATAAATACAGGACAGCACACGGGCTTCAAACAACCCAGCTTCCTACAAGCAACACTTCTGAAGAGGGGTGCTCATCCTGATTGTAGCTGATGGCCTGAGATCAAGTCTAGTCTATGTTAGCTGCTCTACCATCACAGCCCAGCTACATGGAACAACGGAAGCTGAGCCCAGACAGGTTATTACATCTCACACTCGGTTCTGCACTCACAAACCCTAGCCTGTGTGAGCTGAGTGGGAGCAGAGGCGGCAGACAAGGAGCTAGAACAGCACACTGCAGTTAGAGGAGCAGAGCAAGCCCAGAACCACTCACTGGGAAGTAAGAGCACCAACAGCTCTAGCTAGGAGCCGGCAGTTGGAGATCTACTGAACGTCTGCTCAGTTCTGTTAATACAGAAAATCCAAATTCTCAACACCAACAAGATAACAACTAGAAAGGAAAAATAGGGGAATTCATGTTCAAAACCTGACAGTTGATCCAGATTGTGATGCCCAGCCTCCCCAGGGGGACCTACTCTGGCAGTCATGTATGCTCTGCAACACACCGTGAGCTGAACACCCTGAGAAGGATACACTGCAAGTACAGGTGATACACACATCCTTAAGGCAAGGTCCACGGGAAGAGGGCACCTGGGGGCAGGCTGCCATCAGCACAACTGTCCACATGCTGTGAGTAAAAGCTCCCAAAAGAATGCTGTGGCCAGGTAGTTGAGGTGGTCTGACCAGGCTGGACAGTTGACTTAAACAGCTTGCCCACACACTACAGAAAATGACCCATTCCAAGTCATACTCCACGTAGTTCATGATCCTGAGGAATTACACTGGCCAATACAGTAACTAGGCGACCTGTTGCTTTAACAAAATTCTGCTCAAATCACAGTCTCCAGAAGCAGAAATTGTACGCGCCATGACCAAGGTGAGCTTCAGCCCCATCCACCTTTAATGGCATGTGGCTCCTGCTGCTCTGGTCCAAGAAGAAGCCAGAGGTGCCAAACAAGGTAGTGCTGAGCAGCTGTGAGCAACGCACCTGATTGCGAAGGGCCTGCTGTGATGGCCGATCCCTATGGATGTGGCTGTCTCTTGTTATTGCAGACGTCCCAGAATCTACATGAACAGATCCCACTGGAGTAGGCTGTAAAAGAAGATGTTTGTTAGGGTGAAGCCAACGCTGAAGATGCTGCTCACTCTCCCAACACCTGCATGTGCAAACCTAAATTGTACGGCTGGCTCCCACCAGGCAGAAGCAGGAAAACATCAAAACACTGCCCAGAGGTACTGAGAGTAATCAAGGAAAAGTAAAGCCAGGGCTGTAAAACCCCTGTGATTTGGTGGACATACGATTTGACACTGGACACCAGCACCGAATTTCTTGCATAAAAATGAATAAAAAAGCTATAGTTCAGACTCTGTACTGGAGTCAGATCCTGTGTGTCTCACATAGATTATTACAACTGAAAACACTGTCTTGTTTTCCTCATCTCATCGTCTTGCCACTTCTAAAAATCACGCCTGCATAGAAACAGGACGTGTTAAAATAAAAGCTTCATCTACTCTGTTCTCCCCAGAGTCATAATCCCTGCACAACACCAGAATCTCCATGGCAACCACTGCAGTTGTCAGCAACAGCAGGCTTGGTTTACAAGGTGCTTTTTATCAATTGCCTTTGTAATTAAACAAAAATGAGGCGAAAAATCATGATTCACAAAGGAATGATGCCTTAGGAAAATGAAGTGGTGTGGGTGCAGTAAATATGGGTAATGCTAAATATGGCTGGGATGGTAAATCACCGGCAATGGTACCCAGTTCAGGACTGAAGGCATTTGATCTGGCACCAGTGGCAATTCATTGATGGGTGCCTTTGCCAGCGCATGGTGACTGGCTGTTAGCAAGAAAGCCACCAGCAGAATGACACAGAACACAAGCGACAGGCAGCCATCAGACTGGACTCTTCCATCAGATCTCTCCATGACACATCTTTTGGCCAAGGTGTTTTTGAGTGTAAATGGCTTTTGACAACAGAAGTGACGCAAGGAGATCATGGTTACAGTCATGATCTGGTGTCAGGGAACCGCTAAATGGAGCTCGATTACTCCCACATTTCCTATCAATGCACTAAAAAGAGCTGGTTCAAGCCTCCAGAGTAGGGTGAGCTCCAAGACCTTCTGTGGTTAGAACTGGTTTGCTGTTTCTATTCACCAAGCATCTGTCACAGCCCTGCCCAGATCTCTGTATGTCTTGGTGAGAACCTGACCATTTTAGAGGTCTTCCACCATTCAGTGCTGAGGCAGCAAGCACACTCTCCTGCTTCAAGATGGGTATCTTTAGATTGGTTTCAAATCCTGCGCTAGACTAGAGGAAATAAAATCTAGTCATGTTCACTGCCACAAGTGGGAAAACCAGGTTTGAATTCCCACCAGGGCAAGTCCAAAGAGGTGGGAAGGGGCCTTCTGCTCCTCAGGGAAACTTCAAGGCACTGCAAGAACCCCCTGAACAGCAAATCAGGACATCTCACTGTGTTGAGCCCATGTTAGCTAGAGAACAGAAGTGAAAGACTTGATCCTAAGCTCACTGGTATTAATCTGGATTATCAGGCACAAAGAGCCGGGTGGTGGGAAGCAGCACCTGCATTTTGCACAGACAACTTACAATTGGCCTGCCAACCCAGTCATAGGCGTAGTCAAAGGTGTAGCCTTTCTTTTCAAACAGCTCTGTGAAGATGGTTCGTAAATAGTCGTAGTCTGGTCTCTCGAAGAAGTCTAACCGCCGAACGTAGCGGAGGTACGTGGCCATCTCCTCTGTTGGAAAAGGGGAGAAAGCAGCAGTGTCAGTTCTGCTCACGCATGAGCTCCATCACTCACAAGCCTCTCAAAGCCAATACACACACTGGTACCACGTGCTGATTAACTCCAACAGGGCTTTCCCATGGTACTAGGCTTAAAGCTCGGCTGAGGGCCACATCCCCAGTGACATGAGTTGTCCTGGCCCTGCTAGATTCAGCTGAGCCATGTGGATTGACAGAAACTGAGGATATCCCACAAGTCTTCACCATCAGTGACCTACTCAGCAGTCTACTATTGCTGGATGAATCTCACTCAGCTTTCCAGAGTCCTCCCACCCTGCCCAAAGTCTAGCAATAGTCTGCTTTTATTCTGAATCTTCTGAACAAGCTGTTAGAAACCAAGGTCTGCTTTAGCAACGAGCATCACACTGTGAGAGAACTGTCTGGGCTGTCAGTGCTACCTCTGGCTTTTCCCATAAAAATAGTGGGGTTTAGTAACAGTAAAATCAATCCAAACACTTCTCAAGCAAAGATGGAAGTCTCACCTAAGCTCCAGAGAGCTGCTGCTCCACCTCAGATCTCAGCTCCACAAGTTTTACTCTGTATATTTGTGTAAAAACAAACACTAAACCACCATAAATGCCAACTCACTGAGCCTGCCAACAGGATGCTCATGTGTGTGTTTGCACACAGACATTTAAAACGGCCCCAGCAGTTTCATCTGGGAAGGAAAGCAGGAGATGTCGATGGGCACCCTGTGGCCCCTCTGAGCTCCAGCAGCAGCCAGGGTCCAGCTGCCCAGAGCTCTGTGCTGCCCAATGTCACTACATCAGTCAGAGCCTTGAACATTCGGAAGAAGACTTTGAAGGGGAGGCTGCAACACTCATTTGCCTGGTGCACACAGAACAGTGTTTGCTGTTAAGCTAATTAATGGATTTCTTGCATGCACAGAGGACTGAGCCCTGGTAACTCAAGTCCTGCCCCTTCCCAGCTCTCCCTAAGCCAAGGTAGGATGTTTGAGCAGAGCTTGGTATGAGGCACAAGTCTGTGCACTGCAGTATGGCTGACACACCAGCACGGATTTTGCCTTTAGCTAACAAAATTGAGAGCAGCATTGCTCCTCGATACTTAACTCTGCCTGAGGCTCGCAGCCTGCATGTCACATGGAGCCAAAACATGGAAAAAAGCAGGAGGAGAAAGGTAATCCCTTCCTCCTCTAATATCTCTGAGAGGCGGAGACTAAGAGGTTTCAGGTAAGCAAGGAATAGAAATAAGTTCTTATCCTTCAGCCTGGACATGCAGGTGTGACCAAGCTCTGAGAAAGCAGTACTGGGGAAAAAGATGAGAACAGCCAACCTGAAGCTGTTCTGCTCAAAACCAGATGGATTTGGGATGGAACTACATCTGGGGAATTAGCACGACTTGAATGAACAACAATCCCCTTCCAGGCTTGCTGCTTCTCATGCTGGAAAAGAGCAATGTGACAAAATGGGACACCTTGTGGTGACCTGGGTGCTCAGGATTTCAAAAAAACCAAACCCCCCTCACTCTTTGAAGGCCACAGGGTACCTGGGGAGGGCTTTAACTCTGTGCTCTGCTCCCCTAGCTCCGAGGCGAGCTTCTGTTTAACTGCAGAAAAGGTGCTGGGCTTGGCTAGAACATCTTTAGTAACACTCTCAATAACATCTGACAACACTCTCCTCAAGACTGTCGTCAGAAGGTGGAATTCAAGGACAGATGCATCATCCCATCAGATGGCTACCGACAGTTCTAATACCTGTAAAACCTTCACTCTGGAATATAATTAACTGAGTAGATTCAACATAGGCAGTTGGGAGAGGGAAAACAGTGAGGCTCCATTTTGGAAAGAAGCCAGTAAGCAAAGCAGGAACATGAGGTTCTTGAGCCTTGTCCAGCCTCTTGGTGAGAAGAGTTATGCTCATTTTAAGCCACAGCCACAAGCCCCTCAGGCTCCATGAATTTATAGCAGCAGCTCCAGTTGTTTGCCAGCTTGAGGAACAACATAATGGATACACATCATCCAAATACTTTTTGCCACCATATTTAACACATGTCCAGCTCCTACTGCACTTAAAAGTTTCCATCAGGGCTTTACCTGGAAAGTTCTCACAGAGAACTTCAACCGGAGTGTTTCTCTTTGTGTCCCCAATCTTCTGATACCTCTCTTTTAAGGTGTCAGCCTGTAGCGCACAAAGACAAAACAGTTGTGGAGAAAGAGTTCAACCATGTGATAAACGACATGCTGTGTGGGAAGAAAAACAAGGTATTTAATACCAGTTCTGGGTGGTATCAGAAGATGTTACTTGTAACTGAGCTGCACTCTAGACTACACGAGCTGGAATATTATCTCGCCCTGTTGCAACTGTCACTACGCATTTTATGTGCTGTCGGCAAAGAATATCCAAGGACACATTCAAAACATCTTCAGTACTTGAAAGGAAAGACACTTGTTAGTGTCTTACAAGGCTAATTTCTTATCAGCCCAGTCCTAAGGACTGTATAGGAAAGCTTGCATGGGACAAGAAAACAAAGCTGCATATACTACAGTCGCACATCAGTACTCTGTCCTGGCCTTAGAGCCATCGGCAATCAAGATGCCTTCATAAACAACCATAAAAGTAGATAAATTGCATCAGCAATTTGGGTCTTCCTGCATATAACAGAATGCAATCACACAGATAACTAGTTTACATCAGTCACGCTTCTCCCAAATCCCATCTACTCCCATAGTGCCTCTCCTTTCACCCCCAAACTGTCTATCACTGAAGTAGCACTGACTAAACATCTGGTCACCAAGAAAAGGAAACGAGCTTCAGCTGGATTTCCCACCTACATCCCCCTGAAGCAGAGAACTCTGCTCCCATTGGTGCCTCCCCTTTAAAACATGCCAATCAGACCCGGCAGCAGCATCAGCAGCACTGTAAGACTCTCAAGACCTCAGCACTAACAGTACACACCAAAAGTGTAAGCTGAGGAAGCCTAGAAGAGTGAGGATGCCATATTCTAGACCAAGCTAGACAAGTCTGTGTTTGCTGTGGAGCCAGGACTTCATGAAGAGGTCAACTAATTCTCATCAAGTGCAGCACTGAACTGAGCAAATTTTGTAGAACCTTGTCTAAACCTGGAATTATTTTAAGAATAATTTACAGGATTAATTTAAAGCAGATGAGCTCAACCAAGCCAGAAACAAGATATGTAATAGAATAACACACTGAGGTGTGAAGTTGAAGTCAGAGAGGTTCTGATTTCTTTCACAATTACTTTCATGCCTGAGAAACCCTTTCTTTGCTTTTATGAGTTGTCACCAACATTTCTGGCACGTGTCAATAAAGCTAAGCAGAGACTAACTCTGGATAGATGGTGACAAAATAGCTTAACAAGGTTTATCACACAAGCCACTGACCATAGCAGCACTCTGCTGAGCAGCTTGTGAGTCCAAACGCTTGTCTCCTTTTTCTGACAGTGCTAACAGGAGTTACTGTCTTCATTAATAAACCTGCTCCTACCCTGATCGAGTTCGATCCCTTCACTCACTGCGATTCCAAAGTTGAACACTGTAGATTAATCATCACGAAAGTGATGGAGAAGTGAAGGTGCAGCTACCAACAGCTTCAGAGCCAGCAAATGATTTACTACTAATTAATTCAGCTGACAGATGTCAGCTGCAGTTGCTGTAATTCAATTGCTCGCAGCCCTCCACATTGTACATGGCATTTCATAAACTTCTAAGCACTGAATGTCCAGTGCCTCTGGAGGGAAGCCAAGCTCAACAGTTCCGCCTGAAAACCCGTTTTTCAAGCTGAAGTCCATCTGCACGTCTAAACCCATCAAACTGCTCCTGTTATAGCCACATGTCACAGCTGCAGCTGGGGGATTGTGTGCTGTAACCAGGATTCCATAAACAACCACTATGTCCAGTCGCACTCCAGCTCCGGGCAGCTCCATGCTCCAGCAAAGCTGCTCCCACAGCTCAGCAGCTCTCTCTCTGCTGTCCCAGTTCCAGCCGCTCATCTGCCCATGCTCAATCCTCTCTTCGGATTTGCACCCATTCAGCTAATGGCAGCTTGAAGTGACGGGTAACACATTTCTATCTTAAAATCCTTCCTGTAGGTAAAGCTACCACCCTGTTCTCAGGCTTCAAGGACATAAAGGAGAGGACGGTGCTTCTGACTGACTTTTGGAAATGCTTCCCCGCCAGATTCTCATTTGGGCAGAGACCAGACAAAGTTTCAAAGGGCACAACCTAAAGCTCAAACCTACCTTCAATCCTTGCCAGGGCAGACTGCCTCGGAGGAAATACATGAACATATGGCCAAGGGCTTCCAAGTCATCTCGACGACTTTGCTCTAAAACAGAAGAGATGACAAATGATTGCTGCAGCTGCAGGAATAGGTCTGAGACCTGATCAGTAGTTACACCTACTTCCAAGATAAAGGTATCACAGGGAAGTTCACTTGCTACCTATAGCTCAGATCTTGTGCAAAACCATCTAGAAGCTGTTACAAAACCCCATAAAATACGTGAAGAAAAGATCAGCTCAGCTAGAAGGTATAAAATAACATGGGAGCTGTAAGACATACTGCCCGGCATTAGGTGGACTGGATGAGAGGAACAAAGAGGAATAAAGCAGTTTCCCAGCTCTCTGGACTGCCAGTGCTGAGGGTGCACCTGTGATGTGGTGTTGGATGATGTTATTTCCTCTGAATGACATAGGAACAGGCAGGGGACACTTGCAACCAGCTGCAGGGAACTACCATGTTGTTGTGCCAACCCCTGCTCAATCGCTTCTGCAGCCCATCACAGCAGAGCAGATCAAAAATAGCTCCTTTAGCTCTGCTTTTTCCTGTGAAACGCTAGCTGCTGTTGCCATGCAGATGCTATGATTATAAATGAGGGGGGAAAAAAGAGGCCTCGAGCCAAAGGAGAAAACCATCCTCAAAATTATCCAACAAAATGTATAAAAAACCCCATGGGAGGATATAAGACAGAACAACAAATGTGGAGTGCAACAGCATGGGACTGCTGCTGCGCTGGGCAGCATCATGCGGACTGGGGTCTGCTGAGCTTGCAGACTCATTTTATGCAACCTCCTCTCCTCTGAATCTCAGACAAATAATGTGCTCCATGGCCACAAGCTGGGGCAGATCCAGCCCACGTGCCATGACAAACTGCGTGTGAGCTGTCCCTGATGCTGCATCATCTGCTAGGTGGCAGCACTTGGCACAGTGTGGCGCTCCAACAGCAGCAAATTTAACCCTCAGAATATGGTGGGGGTGAGAAAACTCAGCAGAAGGAATTGAGATGACAGTTCCGGCAAGTTACCCCGATGTAGCTGTAAAAAGGGACTAAAACCCAAGAGAATGTCCTAGGTAATTTAGTGCAGTGATGCAGATGAACTGCTCAGGAAGATGGTTGACTGCACTCATCTTTCAGGGAAATGGCAGTAAGATTCCTTTGTTCTGGACTGTGAAGGGACTGATTGCACCTGGGCCTCACAAGCAAAACATCCACCCCACGGAGCTGCTCTGGGCACAGCCAGCCCAGCACACACCAGCAGCCAGCCTTCCCTCCCAGACTGACTCTTTCCTGCAGCAGCCACGGCCTGAGCTGCAACACCCACAGAGAAATAGGTCCTACAGAAGGCACGTGGTGTACTTCAGATGCAAACACATCTTCCACATCCACCTTCCATCCCAGCCTGCTCCCACTGCAGCTGCTCATTCCTCCATCCCTTCCGGACCCACCAGGCTTTTCAAGATTAGAAGTTGGACTTCTCCCTCCTTACACCCAAAGGGACCGAACTCTCCACAAGATGCGAGCGATGCCTTCATCACATACCTGGCTGGCTACTCAAAGAATATTCTGTTATCTTACTGCTCTTATGGGTTTAAGTGAATATAAACATTTAATAAGGTTTTTTGCCTTTCAGCCACAGAAATGTAATTTTCTGGTATGAGAGAAGGCAGTGAGGAGAGGAAATGAAAGCCACGATTAAAATGAGTTAAATCAGTAATTTTCTCCAACCAATTATTAGGTCAAGGAACATCCAACTCCAACAGCCGTAACTGAACGTCCTGGTTATTTTGATGCTGTATAGCTCAGCACAGAGCTGTGCTATAAAAATCTATTTGGTCATCATTTAGTGCAGCAGTTACTACCCGCCTACTTGCTTTTTATCAGTGCTGGGTTGCTCCCAGTTATTTAGTTCCTAATAAAAACTATAATTATGAGGCTTTCAACATTTCAGCTGTCTCAATCCCTCAAAAGGGGAAAAGAAAAAGCCTCACAAGTGTAAAGGCAGAGGTTTACAAACAGCTCAAAGGGGAGGAAAGAGCCATAATAAGCCAAGTTACCAGCGGAGGTCACGGCAAGCTCCCACCCACCACACAGACCTTTGCCAAGATGAGTGTTGATGGACATGTATCTGGCTGTTCCAGTTAAGCTCTTGTGTTCCCTGTAAGGTATGTGTTTTTTGGTTTCCGGGTCGATGTACTCCTTTGCCAATCCAAAGTCTATGATGTGAATGACATGCTCTTTCTTGTTGCCTTGCCGGCCGATAAGGAAGTTTTCAGGCTTGACATCTCGGTAGATGAGGTTCTTTGAATGCACGTACTCCATGCGAGATATCTGCAAAGCGAGGAGCAAAAGTTATCTGCAAGCAGAGCAGCCTCCATGCTCTCCTGGCTAACGGGGCTGTGAGGCTTTGATACCTGTCAGCAACCCTCAGCTCAGAAACATAGCCACAGATGGAGAGAACCATGGCAGCAATTATGACTGGAACTGGATGGAGCTCCTCTGAGGGTGTCAGAAGAGGAATCTGTCATCCCTTCCTTTCTGTGGCTACCACACTGTGCTCCCTGACTTGACTCCTACAGAAACGTCTGCAGGAAAACAGGAAGGCTGTTTCTGAAATGGTACCACCAGGACACAGCCTTTGGAGTGATGCCTCGGGGACCTGCAGCAGCATTTTTGTACTGATTTTAAACACACCAAACTGGTTAGCAGCAGCCCTTGCCCACAGCCATCCCTTGCTGCTCTGTGTCTTACCACCTTCCTCCCTCGACCCATATGTTGTCTTAAGACATGCCAGATTCTTCATGGAGGGGTATTTTGGGGCAGGTGGAAGCCCTATGATCCTCAATGCTGACTAAAAATCACAACCTCATCGGCTGTCAACTAGGAATAGCTGGAATATTTTCCAGCTTTGGACTCACTTTGTTCCGGCAATCTGACTGAGAAGGGAAGGGAAAAGGGAATCCCACTTCCAAGCTGACGGAGGGTCACTTCCTCTCTAACAACACTCCTCATCCAGATGCTTATCACTAATCTTGCTTTTGAAACTAAATACACTGCAGGCGAAGTTCGGACAGGTCGCCAAGCAGATCTCTTTTGAGTTCCTAACCTAAGCGACTATTACAATTGGAAATAACTCCCAATTTCATTCAATTTACTACCTTTTTAGGTTTGAAATGAAACCATGTGAATCCCCATTTGTGGCTGTCCCAGGCTGCAGCTGCCCTGCACGCATGGTGGCTTTTTTCAGCAAGATGCTTCCTTAGAAGGCCATTTGAGTCTCCTGTCTGCAGGTCTGCAACGTGACGAGACCACTGCAGAGCTCTGACTCCCCATTCTGCACTGACAAGTGTCTGTCCGCAGAGGTCGGCGCCGCACCATCCTGCTGGAGCACCTTAAGGTGAAGGACACCAGCGGGAGCTCCCTGCGGGCAGTCTCTGGCTCCTGAGCGGGTCCACACCGGGTCAGTGCTGTCAGGAGCTCAGCACCTCCTGCTCAGGGATAGGCTGCTCCCAAGGAAA
Organism: Psilopsiagon aurifrons; assembly: GCA_025447955.1. Taxonomy (NCBI): domain Eukaryota; kingdom Metazoa; phylum Chordata; class Aves; order Psittaciformes; family Psittacidae; genus Psilopsiagon; species Psilopsiagon aurifrons. The sequence continues at coordinate 13,229 of JAOEHY010035962.1, forward strand.
ACCTGCTGCATTTCCAGCGCTCGGAAACAGGTAACAGGCAGGAGGGGGCAGCACTCCGCAGGAAATAAAACCTGCTGTACGGGGGGGGCAGCAGACAGGGAAAACTGCAGGCGAATCACTCTTAAAAACCAGGGCTCACTGAGAGGCTCTTCAACGAAGGTAACAGCACGTGTTGCTGTTTCCCTCCCCTCTAAGCAATGATTTATTTCATTGTCCTGAGAAAATGGGTTTCAGGGCTAACAGCCATTATTCCTAATCAATTCTAGGCTGACGCAGAACACAGCAGATGCTCTGCACTTCAGTCATTCTTCAGCTTTGAATCACCTACAGGACACAGCAGTGCTGCGAGACAAAAACGTATGTCAGGAGGCCATTTAAATTAAGATGCAACCCGTAGAACTGGGACAAAGCATTTCCTGGCCTCTCCATACACAAGAAGCTTTCAAACTGAGCCTGGCTGGCTCATTGAATTTGTCTACTAGAGCAGCTCAGTTATTGAAATGGCCAACAGCCTGAAAAAAACATTTGTTCCTTAAAAACTCATAGCAAATTGCACTGGCCAGGACAGCCACTTCACCTCCAGCACAGACACAGAGATGCTGTTGGGTCTTTCATATTCCTTTTTCTTTACTTCCACCTGCCCCGATGCTTCAGGATGTGCCGCTGGAGCTGCTCATCGCCAACAATGGCTGAAAGATGCTCTCCAGGTCAGAATGTTTCCTACCCGTGCTTTACTCACCCTGACAAGACACTCACCCTGCTTGTGACTGCTTGTGATGGAGGCTGCATTGCCCTCAGCCTGACTCAAACCCACTGCACAGCTGAAGGAGAGAAGAAGTGGAGTTCCCACTCCAGAAATATGTGGCTGCAGACACAATGTCCACTCCTTTGTGTTTGAACTACAGGCTCTGATGTCTGTGTATTACTTCTCCTATGGACAGAGAAACCACTGCAAGGAACTGGGACTAACTGTTGGACCTGCTCTTTCACTGGAAAAACAGTGACTGTGAAGCACTGGTAACATCTGCTCTCTTATTTAATAAGAACAGACATGGGCATTTTACCATAGGGCATACAATACTAGGGGTGCGAGACTCTGCTTCCGATTTGCTTTGATTTAAAGCAGGATTTCCATGGCCACGGCTGGCAGAGCCCATCTTCAGAGCCACAGATCTCCATGTCAGGTGTCACAGAAACTGCAGGAGGGGAGAGCACCCCCAGCAGACAGCTGGATCTCTGCGCTGCAGCTGGGGGATGAGAGGATGTCTGACATTTAACAGATGGCAAAGCAACCCGTGCTTTTATCTTCCTTTCTCTTGCCAAGGAAGCAAGTGTAATAAATCCTCTTCCCCTAAAAAGGTATCTCTCAAGGATCTGATCTTGATGGCAACCCCACCTCTAGACCCTCCTGATAAATCTGAACCCTTCTTCTACACCATCACCTGCTTGAACTTAGAATAGATCAACAGAGAGAACAAATTCCTCCTGTTTAAAGCCTGCTTTGGTGTCTGTTACACAAGATGATTTAACGGTCACCAGTCAAAAAACCTTTCCCTGTGACTTGGTCCAGATCGCAGCCACAAGTATTTGCCCAGTGCCGGGCACAGTGGACCTGACAGCAAGCGCTTAAAGCCAAGGGTGAAAATAACAGTTACTCCTGATAAAACTGATGACTTCCAGTTTATGGGCTTTAGGGGCTGATGTTAGTGAACGTTTTTAATTGCCAAACTTTGCTTTGTTCAGGAACAACTGCTTGGTCTATTTTGGCTGCACTCAGACGATGGAGGAAGCAGTTCCAGTTTGGTGCTCCTAGCAGAGCAATGTGAAGCATTGGAGACCCTCAAGTTACAGCAGTAACAGAACTGGAAAACTTTGACCAGGAAGGAAAACAGATGACTCCTTCAATGCAGATTCTCACTGAGAGGTATGAAATGGTGCACTAGACCAAGAGTGCTTCTGATTAACTCATGCTGTTTGATAAGCTGCTGCCACAGCTCTGGACACAGCTCACCAGAAGTACATGCAAGCCCAGTGCCAAACCTGAAGGGCTGTGTGGCTCATCCCCCTGCTGAGGCAGACCTTCCTACTGTGTCTTCTCAACTGCAAAGGTTCCAGAATAGGTTCTCTTTGAAGACAATGTATTTGTTTCTCCTACAGGGCTTCCCTTTCTTCTAACATCTGTAGAGTTAAAGGATCCACCCAGCCCTGAGATGCTGCTACCTACCAAGCTAAGTAAGACCAGCCAAGCATATTTGCATATTAAAAAACATCTTTCAGGGATGCCTCTGGTTAAAAATTGATCACTGCACATAAAAAACAGGAGACCAAGTGCCACCACACTGCAGCCAAAATTCCTGCCTAGTTTCAGCACGCAGCACGTATGTAGATGCGTCTGAGATGTTCAGTCAGGCTTAAAGAGGGAGAGGTGGGAGAAGGCAGCTAAATGGGACCCTGAAGGCAGCAGCTGGCTGCTGTCAAGCTGAGCCTGCAGCAGGCAGTGGCAAGGAAGCACACAAACAGCAGAGGCTGGACTGGATGCTTCTAAAGACATATGGATCATTACGTGCAAGTGAGGTTGAGAAAGATCTAGGGGACGAAGGGGTGGACACGTAACATCCCACTAGCTTGCGGTGTGATGCCAGTGTTGCCGCTCCGACAAGTGCAAAGACATCCATGGCAAATGTCACCTTCCGCCCCCTTCAGAGAGGATCAAGCCCAAGGCAGGAGAGGCAGCACCAAGGTGACTCCCAGCATTGGGATCCTCCCCTGGGAGCTCCCTGAGCTCCATGCTGCAGAGGAGCCTCACAGACAAGTAGTATTGCTTTATTTGATAGCATTTTGGTGGGAAATGAACCAGAGAAGCGGTGTTCTGCAATGTGCTGAGCTGTCCCTCACTCCCTGCATCAGGGCAGGGTGCTCCTCTCTGCTGTCTGTGTGGACCAGGCCATTCACACTTCTGGAGGCCTCCCTGGGCACTAGGCTTGTTAACAGGCATGTCAAGGATCAGAAGAGAAACGCTGCTCGTGCATTACACTGGATTCTGGCAGTGAAGTCTTACATCTTCTTACACCTGTGGCTAGAAATACAGTAGCTTAAGCAAGTCAAAAGCAAGAGAGGAGCATATCTTATGGAGGCAAACTCACTGAATTTGACAGTCAAACATTCTTTCTCTGATACATCTCTCACACTGGAGGGTGACACAGGGACGGCAACGATTCAGCGTAGAAATTAAGAGAAATCCAAGACAATTTCCCCCAAAGCCTTGTGGCTGGATGAAGGGTTTTCTTTCCAGTTGAGCAGTAAGTGCCAGCCTGTCAGAAAACCAGTCTCCAAGGACCAGGTGAGCCCTCCTCCTAGGAAACCTTCAGGGAAGGAGACGGGGCACACCTAAAGATGCCAAATCTGTCTCCTTAAATGCGTATGCTCCAAGCTGATAATTCATGTCATCCTGAGAAGATTGGGAAGGTCCTAAAACATCTCCCCACAGAAAGCGGAGCAGCAGTGCATGCTCCTTTTGGAGAACACCATCTCCTCTGTTTGTGACTGCTTTTGGTGCCCTCCTGAACCACCCTAAGCATCTGTTTCTTGAACCGGTACCACCATCTACAAGTTGGCAGCCAGCTGAGGATCAGCAGATGGCACCAGTGAAGATCATCCAAGTACAGAGCCGATCTGCAGCCCCAGATTGGTGAAAGGCAGATGGACACTGCTGTGACAATCCTGGTTTGTCGAGCAGTCACATGGGATACATCTTTATGTTTTACACCTTTACAGCCAAAAGGCCATACAAGCTATATCCAAGGCTTTGTCATCTGTTGACAGCTGATTTAATAAAAACCAATACTCTAAACTGGTTTTCCACTGATGAAGGAACACTCAAACCCAACAAAACTCAGCCATAAGAGGACAACTCCATGGACCCACTACCAGGCAGGCGCTGTTCAAACTTCTGCGCCTGAGAAGAAGAAATCTAAAATTCAGCATTTGAAGAAATCTCAGTTTTTCCATTTGAGGTTCTGCTGTGGCCAGCTTCAGTTCATTCAGAAAGGATTGTGTTCCTCACTCCCCCACCACCTTCTCTTTCCTTTAGCACTTCTGTCTGCTGTTAATGTGAATATACAGTCCCACCTCTGCTGTGCCTCTGGGGTGTCTGCAGACCACAGGTAGGGACCAGCAAGCTAAATAGAAATGATAATTTCTGGCCCTAAGGACTTGTGGAAGCTCACACACCACATTTAGAACCTTCCATTTTCAGCCTGTTGCATTTTTAATGCAAACACAAATCCAAGCTCCCACTTTCAGCTTGGTTCCTTCCCTTTTTAGGTAAATTAGAGGCTCTGTGATGCTGCCCATAGCTGTATTTTCCAACTCTTAGGGATTTAAACCTGGTTGTCAATTTTGACCAAATTTGACAAGGGAGAGACCTCAAATGCTGTCATTCTGGCTAAGGACTGCTCTGCTCCCGCTGCTCTGAGAGGTTTCTGTCTGTGAGCAGCTTGGCAGCACCAAACTGGTAGAACTGGTAGGACTGTGGGAGGATGCTGTGCTCCCTGTGTCCTGGGGAGCGGGTAAGAAATGAGATGTTCTGGGGATGTCCACACAGAGGGAGGGAGCTGGGGTAGATACTGGGGCAGGGGTGTGTATGGAATACAGGATGCAAGTCCATTGGAATCCAGCTTCACTGGTTCTGCTACGCAAGGAGCAAGCTTGCTCATAAGCATAAGCTGACCTTCCCTTCACAAGAGTGTTCTCAAACCTGAGAAGCTCTCTTTTACAAGATGGAGAGAGACTTTTTACCAAGGCCTGTAGGGACAGGACAAAGGGCAACATTTTCAAACTGAAAGAGGGTAGATTTAGGTTGGACACAAGGAAGAAATTCTTCATAATATGGGTAGTGAGACACTGACACAGGGTGCCCAGGTGGCTGCCCCATCCCTGGCAGTGTTCAAGGCCAGGCTGGACAGGGCTTGGAGCAAGCTGCTCTAGTGGAAGGTGTCCCTGTCCATGGCAGGGGGGTGGAACTGGATGAGCTGCAAGGTCCCATTCTGTGATTCCACAATGGAAGGAGAGTCTCTCTCCAAGCACCAGACACCCTGAGGCTTGCACTGCACCAGCCCCATCCTTCAGCTAACCTAGGACTGACATAAACACAAGTCACTGGTGTGGAGGCTGTGGGCAGAGCCCTGCCCAGCGTTACTCACCAGCTGGATGGCTATCATTAATACCGTCTTCAAAGTGAAAGTCCTATCACAGAGGTCAAATAGATCTTCCAAGCTAGGACCAAGCAGCTCTAGTACCATGGCGTTGTACTTTCCACACGGTCCGAAGTAATACACCTGGGGAAGTCCTTCAGCTGGAAGAATAGGAAAGAACTGAAATCAGTCAATGGGGCAATGTTAAACCCTTCCTCCCGCGTGTAAATCTTTCACTTGGCAAAGCCTTTCCTTTTTACCTTTCCAGTGTCCCTTCTGTTTGATGTTACCCAGCAAGCAAATAACTTTCAGTATGCACTGTGGATGAACCAAAGGCCAAATCAGTGCAGGCTTTGCTCATCTGCACCTTTGAATACACAAACAGATTTCAAAGCAATAACATGACCACATGAAAGCATCTAGCTTTGGCAGCTTAAACTCTTGGAAGTAGACAACAAGACACGGAGTTCCCTACGTTGCACTGAACACCAGGCCGAGCACGCCGAACATGAGCTAGCACTCATCTGAGCAGGTAAGAAGATGATGTCCCTTGCACAAAATGAGGCATGTCCAAAAAAGAGCTGCTTTTTCAACCCAGATAATGCATAGCTGTGGTTATTCAGCACAACCTTCTGCAAAGTTTACTCATGAGAAAGGAAAAAAAGTTGTTTTCCTTTCAAAAAGAGCAGAGATTTGCATTTTGACCCATCACCATGTAAAAATAAGAGATCACAGCCATTAAAGCATATGAGCAAAGCATTCTGCTGTAAGTCACACACAAAACTCTCAATATCCAACTGGTAGGAGCCAGACCCACCTCTTCCCACCTAACAGCTCACAACAGATTTCTCAGCAAGAGTACGCAATATTTATACTCCACTGATGGTGGCTTTTTGTGTGGATCAGCTTTCTAAAAGCCTCAGAAGAAAGGGGAACAAACCAGCTTTGGTGTCTGAGCACTCCCGGAGCTGCACAGTGCTCCTCAAATTACCCTCTGCGCAAAGAGAAGAGCCAGCCGGGCCCACACAGAGAGGCATTCTGTGCAGGGCCAAGCACAAATTCATTTTAATCAGTATCCAGCTCCATATCCCAGTGTCACTATGAAGCTGCATAACACTTTTAAAACAAATATTTCCTGTCTACATCTCATAAGCAGTTCCAAAATGCAATGGAAGGGATTTTGTCTTGAACTATGGGGTCTGTCCTATGTCAAAACAACATCCTTGCTTGAATACACAGAATACAACATCCTGTTATTCACTGGAAAGGCTCAGCACGGGGAGCACTATTATGAACAAAGCCTTTTTTGCACAGAAGTCTGTGAATTAACCAGCATGGGACCCAAGGGCACAGTGATTATAACTTTAATAGCATGTTTTCACAAGTGCATGCATACACCTATATTTACCTGACAGATCAATACTAAAAGTAGCAACCCCTTTCACTCATTATCACACACCGGGATTAAATTGCTTGTGTAACTGCTCGACTTTGGTGTGCTCACGGCCTGGCCCAGCACAGGCCGAGGCAGAACAGGAGAACACTTCAGGCTGGAGGGTGTCAGCAATGCAATAACTTTATGCCCTACTACAGATTTAGGAAAGCCTCGTTCATCTGTCTGATAGCACTCACCAACAACACAATAAATGCAGCACTGAGATTACTAAAGCTTAACTACTGCAGAACTTATGCTCCTACCTGCAACTCAAAAAGAACAAAGCACAGCTTGACAAAAATTACTGTAGGATGGTTTAATCTTGTTAACTCACAGGCCTGGGGAATCATATCAGGTATCAGTCATCAGGATGCATTCATGAGATATTACAGAGTATTGCAGGAATTCCCAGTCTAACCAGAGCCTTACATCCTATGTAAAACAGTTACTCATCCTGGTCTTAGGAGGCTCCTGTTCCTAACAAAACCTTGTGTTTCAGGAGGCATTAACAGCAATTAAGTCCTCTAAGAAAACAGGATGGTTTGATTCTTCATCAGGGACTGTAGGGACAGGCCAAGGGGAATGGCTTTAACTGCCAGAGGGGAGACTGAGATGAGCTCTTGGGCAGAAGCTCTTCCCTGGGAGGGTGCTGAGGCACTGGCACAGGGTGCCCAGAGAAGCTGTGGCTGCTCCATCCCTGCAGTGCTCAAGGCCAGGCTGGACACAGGGGCTTGGAGCACCCTGCTCTATGGAAGGTGTCCCTGCCCATGGCAGGAGTTGGAACTGGATGAGCTTTCAGGTCTCTTCCAACCCAAACCAGTCTGGGATTCTATGATGCAGAAACAATTCCAAAAGCCAAAAAATGCTGGGATGTGAAATGAAAGCAGCTCAAAACCTTTTCCAAATATCCCTAAATCAACCTAAATGATAATTTAATGCCCTCAGCTTAGTGCTGAAGATGCGAGTAATTCCAGTGGCTCTTGAAGTAAGTCATGGTGAGCCACTGAGTTTCCAGCAAAATCAGATGAGGATTCACCTATGTAATTAGCTCTAATACCAAGATCGTCATCTCTGCTTCTTAGGGAATAGTTCAAGGATAATAGAGAATGATAGAAGAGGGTAACAGAATATTCTGTGAAAAGTTTTAAACCGAGACCACTGCAAATTTAAGATACAAACACAGTGAGTACTAATTTACGATACAGTATTCACTATACACAGTTAGTAGTACCACAATTACTATGTCAGGATAACGGTCTTGAAAAGGGCAAACAAGGAGGGAAACAGCTCAGATTGGGAGTGTGCTAATTAAGGTATTAATACAGCCTTACTTGGTAAAGAGACAATTAAATTCCTACTGGGCCTAAGAACCAGGAAAATAAATTGCAGCAAGACTCAAAGATGGGGATTTCATGGAGGGAAGGAAGCAACAGCAATGCAACTCTTCAGTGCTCTCTGGGGTCCCAACTCCTTCAGTCAGCTTTACCCACTCGAAACCATATGAGCAAGAGCTTGGAGTACCCTTCTCAGCTCTAAACCTCAGCAAGGCTCTGCTCTTGGGGGGAGCTCCTACAAGGTGAAGCTGTAGCAAAGAACACTAAAAGCAGCACCCGAAGTGCCAGCCTACAGAAGCCATTATTAGTTTCAGGCGTATTTTTAAGGTTTGATTTTTCCCTGAGGGTTTTCAGCAGCAATACTGCCAGCTCTGCAGTCAAGAACTCACCTACTGGCTTTGCTAGAAGAGGAATGCTGTGGCATAGATCTAATTTTCAGACCCAGGCTGCATTGCTCATCTGTTCTGGACCCAAAAGAGCATTGCTGTGGAGCCTCTCAGCCCAAGCCAGGGCTCCTCAGCTCCACACCAGTTACTGAAATGAAGGAACATGAGATAATGCACCCTCAGCTCACTCAAACACAGATTAACATTTAGCATCATTTTAACACAGGGCAAAGCTCGAAAGAGAAGTTGTCAGCTTGATGTAAATATAAAGAGTGCATGTTGCCCGCAGGATCCAAGCAGACAGATGCCTCTAGAGGATTTTGGGCTGGGTTCTCTGGACCTTATTAACAGTAAAAAGGGGCAGACTAAGAAAATCTGCATTAAATTTTATTTAATCACAGCCATGTGCATAATTCATGGTGTAGCTTGGCTCTATTTCAGCAACAACAAACGTGTCCTGGTGCCACTGAATCCATTGCCATGGTGAACCGCAGGAACTCCACAAATATCACCACTAGACCTGTAAATACTTCTGAAGGACACTGCCAACAAAAGAGATTGATTGAGGAAAAGGTATCTTTTGTCTGGGCACTCAAACTTGAGGTTTTTAATGGCGAGGAATTGTGTCGGCAGAGGACTGAGAAGGTCAAACAAAGCCGCGGTGCTGTGGAGCGGTCTGCTGTAGATGAGCAGCTCTGGGTTCAAACAGTGCAGGATGAAAAGCCAGAGGCAGAGCAGGGTTCTCATCTAGAGGATTCAAAAGTACAACTCAACACTTGAAATACAAACTGTGATCAGTTTAATGCAATTAATGCACGAAATCACATCAAAACAACTTTGCTCCATGGCATTAAGTAAGAACAACACATTAAGGGAAGAAAATCCAGGCATGACACATGCAAGTTCTCCTTCAGAGAAAAAGCAGGGTCTTATAGTGAAAGCTGCTGCAAGCAGAAATCTTCTGAGTTTGCTTAAAAGCTTTGGACTTGCTGCTGAGAAATTTGGCTTTGAGTCCATGTAAAAGGCCCCACTCCACCACTGCTCTCATGGAAAGGTTATCACCCCAATATACACGCTGATCACTGCACTGGAATCCACAGGCAAATTCTGCTATTTCAGCAGTGTGATGTCTTGGAAAACATTCAAGCTGAGCACAGTGAAAGCCCAGCATTGCATTTTGCAGATTAAAGCACTGCGTTGGAATGAGAGCAAATGCAGGCATCAAAGCTAAAAACTCAACTTTGCTTCCACCACACACAGAACAGCCACACAACTCCAGCCTCGGGCTACCCATGGTGCTAAAGCTCTCACTGTTCCTGTGGGCTGCCATCAAAAGGGACTGTCCCATCCCCACTCCACACTCGCCTGTCCTGTTCTCTCCTTGGGCTCATGTGGCTGAGCACTAAATTGAAACAACCCAAAGGGTTAGCTTGAGCTTGAACACAAGAATCGCAGAATCAGAGACTGGTTTGGGTTGAAAGGGATCTTAAAGCCCATTCAGTTCCAACCCCCCTCCCATGGGCAGGGACACCTTCCACTAGAGCAGGCTGCAACAAGTCCCCAGTAACACACAGCAGGACCGCTGCTCTTCAAGAAAGCTTCATTTGAGCTCTATTAACACCAGGGAACTACACCTTTCAGCATATTTTCATGTAAGATCAAGCATTCTGGATGATGCAAGTAGTGCTGCCTTGCTGCCACAGGCTTTACAGCACAAAAGCTCTGATGACTTGTCAGACATCCAGGATACTCCAACAAGCCATGGAGACATACAGGCATCAGACATACAAGTCATAGAGACTCCAAAACCTTTCCAGGACCTGCTATGAAACGGCAACTGGCAGAGAGATGCCAATCAAAGGTTACGCCCAAGGGAAATTGTATTTTGCAGCATCTGCTCCACACGGAAGGCTCGGAAAGCGGAAACCATCTGCTATGCAGAGAATATGTATTGATGCTCTGTATATGAGCATCGTGAGAGGCTATGAATAAACCTCAAGCAATAGCAAGCATCCCAAAATACACCCAAGAAGGGATGAGGTAGCAAGAGCAGGAAGCTACATGTGGCATCTACACCAGTGGAGGTGCAAAAGCCAAGTCCCTGCACATCAAATAGCCAGGAGACAACACAACCTGTGAAAAGTGAACTGCAGTGGTAGTTCCTGAATCACCAGTTCTTATTTGCTCCCATGAGAAACTGGTTTCTACTGCCCTCAGATATGGTGTGGTCAAACAAAGAGAAGCTGATGCCTTCGATTTCAAGAGGAAGAATTACAGAACTTCACAACCTCTCTTCATGCAGGCTTCTGCTGCAAACAGGAGACACTTGAGGAACGGCACATTAGATACTGTGAGCAGCAAGAACTATTTCTCATAGAACTGGATGCGGACACACGACAGCAGCATGAGTGTACAAGCTCTGTGTGCTTTTAAAGGGCTGATGAATGGGACATAGATTGTCACAAAATTCTCATTCAGAGCAGAGAGTTTATTTTTACAAATCACAGCACACAAAATGACTCCATCACCAGCACAAATAGCAACTGCACGAGCACGGAACATCCACAGCTAAAATTAAACATGTTCCAAACAAATTAAACAAATTGCTTGAGAGCAGTCAACCCATTTGAGCTGATTACACTAATGAGGATCTACCCTTCTCTTAATTTTCAAATCCAAATAAAATCCTGGCTCAAAGAGAAGCTTTGCTATCAGCATCAACTGGGGCAAGGTGTCATCTTTTAACCTGTTCAAACCATACCCCAGGATAGTGGGTTTAAATCTACCTGAGTATGTTGGTGCACAGGTTACATCTGTGAGCTGGGATTAAAATGGCTCATTTGAACTTCCAGGTTTCTGAATAAGCTGCTTCAAAAGCAGAAAGAGGGGAGGAAAGTTAAGATAGGCTTGTTACTTGGAATAAGTTTTCCTAAAGGTCTTTGCATATGTTTCAGATGCCTTATTTCAAAGTAGGACTGCAAAAACTTTTCAATACAGCATATGCCTTATTTCAAAGTAGGACTGCAAAAGCTTTTCAATACAGCCCTTCACCTTTAACATTAACTGGAGGAATTTGGGGGAATGACAGAGATTTGAGATGATGGAGAATATTTTCCCTTATTTAAGAAAACACCCAGCAGTTGAGATGCGAAGGAGAAAAGGCAACTCCCTGCCCATGGCAGGGGGGTTGGAACTAGATGATCTTCAGGTCCTTTCCATCCCTAACTATTCTACGATTCCATGATTCTATGACTCCAGCACCAACTCACCTGCAGCAGGAAGGTGGAAGAGGTGATGGCACAGGATCCACCACAATCGTGTCAACCACTCCAAGACTTTAAAAACCTTGAACTGCCATCAGATTAGGAAAACAACATAAAAACAGCAAGCTGACCCAATGCACACATGAAAACATACACATACAGAAAGAGAGTTAGAGCACTAACCTTCCTTAGTGGTGACTAAAAGTGGTGACTGAGCTTGGAGGATGGCAGGCGCTGTGGCAGCTCCCTTCCCACTGCTCTGATAGGCATAATGGAGAACCAACCTGCTTGGGAATCATGAGTGTTTTCAGCCTGGCTTACGACTGTAAAGCTGCTCAATAATTTCCTTGCTCTCCCAAGCTGTGATACTGTGGTTTGAAAGCCTTTAGCTTTCTCTCTCTCACCTGCAGAGGGTGAAGAGCAACCGGACCTGCCCAGCACATCTGGCAGCATCCCACCATCTCCTGCCTGCTTCCCTGCAAAGCTGCTTGGGGGGCAGCTCGGTCACTGTTGGCTTTGGCTCCTCTGGGAGAAAGGGCTCCCAACAGAGCATCACTGAATAAGAACCAGTCCCAAAGCCCTGCCAGGCAAGCTGCATAGAGGGCTGCCACAGCAGCCGGTAGACAAGCCACCTCCTAAAACCCTGACCAGCCTTTGTGCTGGCTTTCTCTGCTCCCAGCCCCATTTATTCTAGTTATCTCCTCCGTAACTGCTCACCCTATTCCAGATGGTTCCTCAGAGCCCTTTTACAGAGGCATCATGAGCTCCTCTTATTCATGCTCCCCCCAAACATCCTCCTGCTCCGTTTGCTCCAACTGCTGCCAGACACTTGGCTCCCCACTGCGAGCTTTTCACATCTTCTTCCTGCTCCGGGTGGGCAGTGAATCATCTCCCTTCTAGCAAATGCTAAATGCTCTGTGTCGCTGCCCAGCAGAAGTAGCTGCAGCAGGACCTTCTGCCAGTGGGTGAAAAGGGTGCAGAGCCGCTGCTGAGATGGAAGAGAAGCAGGTAAAGGTGCTTCCATGCCCTTGGACACGGAAAAGGCACGGGTCAGACACTCTTTGAACCCAAGAGGTACCAGGAAATAAAGAAGGGAGAATGTTACAAGATGGATTTATACCTTCACCCCTGATGATGGCAGAGCAAGGCAAGCTTTTAATTGGAAGGGATGACACTTGGCACACAATGGTACAACAGTTGTGTACAAGCCATGAGTAGACAGAGCTACTGTCACCTCCAGTGAGTTTGCAAGTAAAACGCGGCTTCCACACAGACTCCAAGACTCCAGCTTCCCTCCAGCATGTTTTGTGCATCTTCTCAGAACACGCAGGATGTAGTGAATCCCTGCTGTGTTTTGAGTAACTTGTTAGTATCTGCATCTACAAAAAAAAAGGTACGGGAAAAGGAGCAGAAGAAAAACAGACATAGGAGGGACAGAAGGAAGAACATATTTGTTCTTGCTGCTGGGAAAAATCCAAATGATTTGATTTTTACTTCAGTTGCAGAAAAAACAACTGCCATGATCACTGTGTTATTAGAACAGGTGGCATTTGGCTTTCCTTGAGCTGCACAAGCTGCTTTCCTGATAGAAACAGAGTCCTGGCTTGACTCTCACTTACTCTTCAGATACACAAAGAAAGCAGCAGTTGAGGAGAGGGCACCAAGAGGATGTTCACATTTGTATTCATAAAACCAGAAAAAAAATGTCCTGGGAGGGGAATCAGCCCTCGTGGAAAGGCCAAGCTGCAGGAAGACTTCCAGAAGCTTGGAAACATACCCAGAAACACCCATTCACAGGCAGCTTTTTAGCTGTAGTGAGTAAAGTACAGTCAAGTGAAATCGGTTCAATTCTTGACAAAGATGACAGAATAAAGCACACCACAGTAAATGGCTTTTTTGGCAAGTTTTGGGAAACTGAATTCCCATTTCTAGGGCTCAAGGGAAATGAGTGCACTCGATTCTCCACATTACTGCTGGATTTTGTAGCAATATACCCTCTGCAGCAACCTCTTGTTCCAGTGACAATGGCAGCTGGCACATAACACCACATCTGAAGAGAAGGATCAAATCAGTACATCATTTCAGAAGAGTTATTTTAAGCCACCCCAAAAAGCTCTAGCTTAAGTTCTAGCCTTATTACCTTCCTTTTCCCACACACAACCCGTGATACAAGGACACGGGTGGAAGAGAATGCCAAAAGGTTTCGTGTCATGGCAGTATTCCTCTTTGCTCCCTGCATTTCTTCGTGCGCTTACACAGTGCCGAGAAACTCTAAAGCTGCAGCTGTTTTAACTTGTTGAGGGCTAAGCGAGTGGTTATGGCAGCCTATTGAATGGGATCTGACCAAAAATCACATTGTTAACCACCTCCAAGCCCGGCTTCTCGGTTTGAAGGCACACAATGCTCCACACATCAACTCCATTCTGCTCAACCTGCCGGGCACTAACTGCAGTCGGGATCACGGCTCCTGCATGCCTGACCTAGCAAGAAGTGACCTTCTTGCTCCATCCCTGGCAGTGTTCAAGGCCAGGTTGGACAGCCTGGAACACCCTGCTCCAGTGGAAGGTGCCCCTGCCTGTGGCAGGGGGTGGAATTGGATGCGCTCTCAGGTCCCTTCAACTCAAATCAGTCTGGGATTCCATGAAGAAAGATGGATTCTCCTGCTTCTGCCATGCTGCAGGTGACTGTGTCAGGGGAGTTTTGCACCTCAGTGCAAAGCCAGAGCACATCTGTGACGGCCAACTAGGTTCTGCTGGTTAATGCCAAAGAGAAATTGCTGCTTCTCGGCTGTGCAATTCTTGCACTGGGTCAGCTCTACCTGCTGAAAGGGAATCAAGCAGCAGGGTTTGGCTGCTCCATTTAGAACAGGTAACAGAGAAGTTCAGATGACAAAGGGTACACTCTGCGGCTGCATTTCTGTTTTCTTTGAGAACAAGTCATGCATGTTAATTATGTTACAGGTAAAAGCTGCAGAGAGCTTAAGGAAAACTAACAGCAGAACTTCCCAGCGCTCAGCAGCATACAAAGGTAACTCCAGAAGCACTGCCAAGGAAGAGGCTACTTCTTGGCAGATGAAAACTGCTAAGAAAGCAGACATAATAGAAGACGTCCACTTAATCTCTCCTCTGCTGTCCAGAGAAACATTTTAATCTGATCCCACCAAGTCACAGGTGGCCCCTGCCCTCCATCAGCTCATCTCCATTGGAGCCTGTCGTCTGAAGTCGCAGAACTTCTGGCTCCCTGCTTTTTCCCCATCACACACTAGAAATCTATAGCACAAGCTAAGTGATACTTGAAGCTTATGGTGTGCAGGGCAGCTGCAAAACAGGGTGAAACTGCTGCGCTGATAATGCAGAGAGAATGTGACAGCTTGAATTACAGCTCAGCGGCAACCCATGTCTGTGCAGAGATCAGGAGTTGTTCTAGCCAGGACGGCACAGCAACGTAAGACAAAATGAAGGGCTAAGAAGATGCTGCGAGGGCAGGAGCAGCTCTGCTCTGGAGCCAGGCTGAGGGAGCGGGGCTGGGGCAGCCTGGAGAAGAGAAGGCTCCTGAAGGGGAGACCTCAGAGTAGCTCCAGTGCCTGAGGGGGCTGCAGGAAACCTGGAGAGGGGCTTTGGACAAGGGATGGAGGGACAGGACAGGGAAATGGCTTTAACTGCCAGAGGGGAG